>CDEZ01021770.1:0-11698 GCA_000826365.1 Acanthamoeba royreba | reverse complement strand
ACCTTGGCGAACGCCTGACGAACGAGGAAGGTCATGCTTTGTCGGTTCACCCAAGCGTAGTTGGCAGCGGCAGCCATGCCAGCCAGATATTCTTGACCTTCAGGAGAATTGATCCGAGCACAAGCAAGCTGTCTATCGTTGACCGCAATCTTATCACGTGCCATGGCCTTTTCCATCTTGACCAACGAGTCGGTGGCCACTTGATGCCCTAGACCTCGACTGCCGCTGTGAATGAAGATACAGACCTGGCCTTTCCTGTCGATACCCATTCGTTTGGCGGCGTAGGTATCGTAGATCTCTTCAACTACCTGAACTTCCGCATAATGGTTGCCAGCGCCGAGCGTGCCAAGCTGAGGCAGACCGCGTTTCTTCGCTCGCATGCTCACCTTTGTTGGATCAGCGTTGAGCATTCGTCCATACTCTTCGCAATGCTCTTTATCTTCTGCCCACGCATATCCTTCTCGGAGTGACCAATCGATACCCATTTCCTGGAAGAACGCAGTGAAAATTGTTAGGCAAAGCAGTAGGTATGAGAGAGTATGTGGAAGAACGTACCAGCGCCTCTTCCAAGTCCTTCATAGCTGTTGGGATGACACCCTTAGAACCTGAAATGAAGCAAAGAGAAAAGTTAGTATATGCACAATACACCAAGCGAGTTACATTAGCAGTGTGTATGGTGGAATCTCAGAACCCCTGCGCTCCAATCATCTGCATCCCTCGTGAGAAGTATTGAGGGGATGCTCCGGTTAAGGCCTTGGTGAGGCCATATCATCAACGAAACCTCTAAAATATATGTTCTTTTGCACAGTGCAAAAGAAAGGGCCGCTTAAGCGTACCTACGCCTACTGGGATATGATTGAACAGCGTCTGTGCGATCTCTTCCTTCTTATCTTCGATGTCTTTGTAGTCAAGGTTGGTCCTTATCAGTCGGACTCCACAGTTGATGTCTGCGAGCAAGAGAAATCAGTGAGCCAACGGCGCCATAGCACCATCCCTTCCGTAGAAGGGAACCGTACAACGCAGAGAGTTCGCGTACCAAAGCCCACGCCGCCAGGTGATACAACGGCTTCATCCTTGCTCATGTCAAAGGCCGCAACGTTGCCGATAGCAAAGCCATATCTACACGCAAACATACAGAGCGGCAGTCAGCGATCGAGTTTTGGGCTTCACGCATCGGTGAGCGCAAAGTGAGAAGGGAATAGGGTAGACGCGCACCCGCTGTGCACGTCGGGCATTCCCATGGAGCTGCCTACGATGCCGGGCAGACTGGCCACGTTGGCGATCTGCTTCAACTGCACAGAGATGGAGAATGTGAGCCAAGGGACTAATTCAATCAGATCGATTGGACCTCGCCGGCGAGTCGTGGCCACTTACCGCAGGGATGAATCCACCGCTCTGGGCGCCACGTGTGCTGTAGGTTTCGAGCTCTTCGAAGACCAGATCGCGTAGTGTGTCATTCACGTAGAACGTGCCCGGCACCTACATCAATATACATTATTGCATTGAGTATGAATTTTCAAATCAAAAGGGATATGAGATCTTGCGTACGTTCATGTTGGGGACGAATCCCTTTTTGATTGTCCATTTGCACCTGCCTGTTGATTCGAGGTAGGTCTTCTCCTCGGCAAAGGAGCGCAGCAGTCCCTTCTTCGACATTTGTGCGATTAATGTGTTCTGTAATGATTTAACTCAGAATTCTCACAACATTCTTTTTATATTTCGTTTTGCTGAAACTTTCTCGAAACGGAAGAAAAAATGGAGAACACCGCTCAAATGAAACAGATTTTCAAAATTGTTTCCTGTTATTTATTTGTCGACACTGTACAGTGGTTGCTGTCATCCTATCCTGTTTTTTCCTCATCACTTTCCAAAAAGAGTCATGCTCCATACGAGACACATTAGCACCTGTTCCTCTCCAACCTTTCCTCCATCACCACTCTTTGGCCACTTCACCAGTGGTGTGATTCATTTGTGAAAAACGAAACCCTGTTTCCAAAATAATTTCGAAAACAGATAAAGATGGATACAAACATGAGGGACTACGAGGAAGCTCGGCGAGCCGAGGTGGGCAGGTGTTCCCTCAAGCAGGATCGTCCCTACAACTTTGGTCTGGACACTGTCGACCGCTGGGCTCAGGTAGATGTTTTTTTTATTTTGCACTTTCTTTTTCTTGTATATTTTCTTGTTATTTTCGTCATTAATTTCATTTAATGTTAAGTTATTAAATTGATTTTTTAATGGTCATTTGTGGGAAGTACAGAATGCCCGTACGGCGGACAAAGTGGCGTTGGTGTCGATCAGCGAGGATTTGGCCCAGATCACATCCTACACATTCCGTGAGGTCACTGCACGCACCAACAGGTTGACCTGAACACGCTTTCTTGTTTGTTGGTTCATGACAACTTGAACTCATCATCGTCATCATCATCATTGTCATCATCATCGTCTTGATGACGCCAGATTCGCCAATGTGCTCTCGTCTCTCGGAGTACACAAGGGGGAGCGCGGGCTCGTCCTGGTCTCGCGGCAGCCTGAATGGTAAGACACCATACACAAGTGGTGTAGTTCTCTGCTCTGCACATCGGGTTGTTCTGATATCAAGCTGGCAGGTATGACATCATGGTGGGGATGATCAAGAGAGGCGTGATTCCGATGCCTACCACGATTCTGTCATCTTCCAAAGACCTCCAATACCGCATTGAGAGCGCTACGGTAACTCCTATTCGTGTCTTCCATAACGCCAACACATTTACTGACCCATCAACACTGTACTTGGGTAGCCATCAATTGTTGTGAGCGTGATTGAATGCTGTAGCAAAGTAGAAGCGATTGAACGCGAATGCCCCTCCATAAAGGTGAAGATATGCCTCAACGGTCGGCGCGAGGTGCTTCATCCATCTGAAACTTCCTCGTCTATCAAGAACTGAAAAGACCCCCCACTTTCATGTCAGTAGGGATGGCTAGCTTTCGAGGATTTGATGGCGGCCGCTTCCTCTACACTCACCCCAACGCGTGATCCACCCACCATGCTCACGGATCCAATGATCCTGTTCTTCACTTCGGGCACAACTGGTAATTCCTCTCCAGTATATGCTATCGTTGAGAGACTCCTAACCAGTGAAGCGTAGGCAATCCAAAGATGGTGCGCCATCGCCATGGTTACCCTTTAGCCCATTACATCACGGGGTACTACGTACAAGATCTTAAGCCTGACGACGTACACTGGACTCTCGCCGATTCCGGGTGGGCAAAGAGGTGAGTCATTCATCTCCACGTGATCTTCATTTACATTTCTGTAAATCTCACATTGTTATATGAGCAGCGCCTGGGGATGCTTGTTCCCCCAATGGCTTCTTGGTGTAACGATCGTACAATACCGCCAGGGCAAGAAGTACGTAAATGACAACTTCGCCACTCAGGCAAGCAAAACACTCATGCACGCCCTCTATCGTGAAGGTTTGATGCTAGGGCGGTGTTGAAGGTGATTGAGCTGGTAAAAGTGACCACATTCTGTGCTCCGCCGACGGCCTACCGCATGATAATACAGGAGAATCTACATGCTTTTAATCTTTCCTCACTGCGCCACTGCCTTTCTGCTGGCGAACCGCTTAATCCACAAGTCATTCACGTCTGGTACAACAATGCCGAGACTCTGTATCATCACCTCTATTTCACACCGAGATGACCAAATAGGAAGAAAGGAACTGGATTGGATATATACGACCACTACGGCCAAACAGAGACAAGTACTTGCTCAACCAATTGTTGACACATTCATGATACTAATAACACTTCTGAACAAGTTGCCGTGATTGCGAACTTGAGATGCAAACCTATCAAGCCAGGATCGATGGGTGCGCTGTCCACGATGGTACTCGGCGGTACAGCACAGCGATCTTACTTCCTCATGCAGGTTTGCCCACGCCAGGAAATGTTGTAGATATCGTCGATGACGATGGTCACTTGCTGCCGCCTCTTAAGGAGGGGCATATAGCCATCAAAGGTAACATCCGCTCCTGCTCTAAGTCTTTGTTCTCGTGTACTTTCTGATACCTCCCGCAGTGGAAGATAACATGGGTCTATTCATGGGTTACTGGAACGCGGACGCGGCTACACGGAAAGTCTTCAAGCACGGCTACTACTACACTCTCGACAAGGCCTACAGGTGCTCATGATTCATGAGACAGAACGCTTCAAGAAAGATGCTAAGACTTACCACATCAGAGATGAGGATGGCTACTTCTGGTACGTGGGACGGGCAGACGATGTATTCAAGTCATCAGGGTGCGGGTCTACCTCCTCGTATGTCCTTCACAAGCGAATCTGAACTGTTTTTTGTTGCAGATATCGCATCGGCCCATTCGAGATTGAATCCGTCTTAGTTGAGCATCCAGCCGTACTCGGTGCGTCCACAATACGCGACCGTTCAGCAGACTTGTTTGTGAGTCTTACCCAACTGGCCGATGCATGATCAACAGAGGCGGCAGTTGTGGGCGTGGACGACCCTGAAGGTGTGCGGGGACTGGTCATCAAGGCATTCATCGTATTGCTACCAGCACACAAACCCAGTTATGAACTTGTCAAGGAGCTTCAGGTTGAACGTTCTCTGACTTAGCTGTGGTCTGCCTTGTCTAAACTACTAAACTACAATCCTCAACACAAATGGTGGGTACAGGAACACGTCAAGAAGAGAACGGCGCCGTACAAGTATCCCCGGCTCGTGGAGTTCGTGGTGGAGTTGCCCAAAACGGTGTCAGGCAAGATACGTCGCGCCGAGCTGCGGGCCATCGAACTCCAGAAGTCGCGTGGCCACCGCAGCAGCACCAACGCGGGCAAGCTCTGACGTGGCAAACATGTTGTTCTCAAGGAAGACTCCCCAACTTCGTCGCGGTAAAGAACCTTTATGCTTGAGAGATAAGGATACATGTGCTTTCCACACGCTACATGTGGAAATGAGTAATAAATAGGAGGAGGATGCTGTGCGAGCGCCCCCATTCTGATGGATCGGCAACCCGCTCTGTGCTGTCGGGCCGCCATGAGGATGTCCACGCAGCAGTGCAGGTGTATAACACCTTCAATAGGTATCGATTCGATCAGACACAGGCTTGCGGCAGATCGGACATTTAGATAGAACTGAACTGCACTCACGGCAGAGGCATCGGTGACCACATGGGATGAGGACCACCCTATCAAGAAGAGATGTAAGCTTGATCTTAAAGAGGAGAAAGAGATGTTCCATGAAGTACCTGATCTCTCTATCAGCGCAGATGGAACAGATCTTCTGTTCCTCCAGCATGGCCTTGGCTCGTCGCAGTTCTTCCACTTGAAGCTGCAATTGTTTTTGCTGGAAAAAAAAGAATGTTTTAAAAGACGAGCCAACAAGTGAGCAAGAGAGGCCACGCTTACCTTAGCAGCACCAACGATCCGTAACGATGAAAGGTAGTGTTCTTCCAGCCGAAGTAGTTCGTCCATGCGCAGATCATCGAAGTTGGGCGTGGAATACCAATCCTTCTTGGTAGATTCGGCTTGATTTAGACGCTCCTTTTCTCGGTGAACAAGAAGCGATAAGTCTTTCCGGAGGGCCTTCAGCTTTCTGTCCTTGTTGGCGACCTTGGCTCGCGAAAGAGTAAGCTGCTTTTTCAGTTCTTCGATCTCGACGCTGTTAACTTCCTTCTGCTTTTCAACCTCTCTGCTCGCCGCGCCTTTGAGTTTCCGTAGTTCCTCTTCCAGCTTAGCTTTTTCCTCTTCCGCTTTTTTCCTCTTCTTTCTCTCTGACTTGAGTTCCTTTTCCGCAGATGCCTTGGTTCCTCGTAATTTGTTCAAGTCCTCCTTTAGGCAGAGGAGCTGGGCTTCTGCCTGGGCTCTATCCTCTTCCAACTTTTCCATCTTCTTCTTATCCCCGCTGCACACTTTTCGTATTTCGGTGAGAGACTCTTCAAGCTGTTCTCGTATCCGATGCTCTTCCTGTATTCGTGCCAATAGTGTAAGCTTCACCTCATCACTGCAATACGCGAACAGAAAGATACCTTATACGCCATCGAGGCTGCCAAAAACATTTGCATGAGCTGCACCCCTTGAGGCGGCGGACCAGGAGGTTGCACGGGCACCTCTGATATGGTCGGCTTCGCAACGGACTCAGCGAAGCTACAATAGTACGACAGCAGTTAGGGATCGACCATCACAAGCCAAAATCAAGAGACACCCGTACTCCTTGATGAGCGTGCTGAACTCAGCCGGAGAAGACATGTGTTTAGCACCTTCGTTGATGATTACGGGTTTAACTAACTGCTTGAGACCGTCACTATTGAACTTTGCTGGCTTAATTTTACTACTGGGTGTCTCACCCAAGTTTGGCTCAAGCCTGTGTAAGTCGACCAAGACCAGTCAGCCATACGCGAAAAGAAAGTTCAAACTAACTCCGAAAGATGATCCGTACGGCTTCTTTAGTTCTTTGTTCTTTCTCGCCGGCTTGGGACTGGGCGTCTTCGCAGGAGCAGAAGGTTGTATGTAGAGGGTGACGTCCAGAGCACTTAGGTCGTTGTAAAGCGCCCCGCTGCTCGAGCCACCGAACATGACCAGCTGGTTGTGTCCAACCAAAGTGACAGTGTGTCTGCGCACAAATCGGAGCAAAATTTGGGTGCCAATTAGAAAAATGGCCGCAGTGAAGCTGTGCACCCATTGGTCGTTGCAAATGGACACGAACATCTTCCCCACACAGGACCAAGGAACAGGTGCGGGTACCTGAAGCGGGGGCGTAAGGCCTGGCCGGTAACGGCGGGTTGAGTCCAGGTCATCGTGTTGAGCTGCAGGATATGCACGTCGTTGAGAAAGAGCGTGTGTTGACAGCCGCCCACAATGAGCACATGGTTCTCATCCAGAAGGGTTGCTGTGTGCCCGCTCCGTGGTGTCGGTGGCGTGCCAGCGACAGGCACTTTTCGCCATACGGCACGCTCTGTTTCATAAGTCAGGATGACGCATTAGCTAACGCTACGATCAGTCGACTGTTGCTGCGACGCAAAAGTACCCAGGTTGAACGAGTAGATATCGTTGTAGTGCTTCTTGCCGTCAAAGCCGCCAAAAACGAGGATTTCGTTGTTGAAAGGCACAGCAGCATGACCACCTCGAGGTGTGGGCACGTCGCCTTCCTGCCGTTCGATTTTCTTCCACGTCATATCCGCTGAAGATGTTCAAAGAAGTAAGTTAAGATACAGGAAAATGTTAAGTTAGGCTTTGCCGCCGAAGAACACTCTGAAGAGGAGCAAGTACCGTAGTTAAAGACATGGACCGAATTGAAGAACTTGTTACCCTTGGAGTGCCCACCAAACACGACGCATTTGCCCGATGGGAACACTGTCATGGTGTGGCCTGCTCTGGCTTCTGGGAACGACTTATCGGGGGAGGTTTTCTTCCAGGTCAGCGTTTCTGGCACGTCGGCCATGTACGTCAGGAGGAGTACAACGCGTTAAACATGACACCGTCACAAAGGAGCTGTACCAGTGTTAAAGAAATGCAGTTCGTTGTAATGCTTGTTGCCCAGCCCGTGACCGCCGAAAAGGATGAACTCCTTTGGCGAGACGGGGGACGGACAGCAAGAATGGCCGAAGCGCGGCGCTGGCACCTGGCCCTGCGTCTCCACCTGCTCCCACACGTTGCGCTCTATCCAGACAGTGTGAGTACAAAGCTGCAGTCAGTGTTGTCAATTTTCAGAGCAGCGTAGGTACCAAGATCAAATATGTAGCAGTCACCATACACCTTATTGCCGGTGCCTCCAAACACAAAAAGCTTACTGCCGCTCACACACGCGGTGTGGCCCCACCGTGCCTGCGGCGGCTTGTCTGTGGTCGTGACTGGCCGCCACGCCACCAGCGGCCGGAAGACCGGCGACGTCCCTGTGCAGTTGGCAGAACAGTTCATTGTTGGTGAGTATGTCGGGGCCAGCATGCTGTTTGTGTCCATCGTCCATTCATTCCCATCATCACCATCATCACCCCGCAGTGGCAGGTCTGACCGCCGTTCATTCATCATCACCCCGCAATCAGGTATCATCACAGTGATGATAAGGAAGGTACCTGACTCAGGCGCAACCCTGTCCCCTTCATGGTCCCGGCCAGACCTGCTGCTGCTACTGCTGCCGCCGCCACCACTACTCCTCTTCTTTTTCTTCTTCCCCTCCTTCTTGCTGATAACGCTGCCTGAGTCGTTCGTAGATGAAGACGTCCAGGATTCGCCGCTCGATGTCAAGGGCGACTCGATGGCTTCCAACTCTTGCACCACTTCTGACATACGTGGCCTCAATTCCTGAAGGATGTTCTCCTATTTTAATTCACAAATTAGTTATATTCATTAATTTGCAAAATAAAATTACGATAATTGTAGTTGAGTCTCCATCATTTATTACATTTTTAAAAAATGAAAAAGAAAAGAAGACATTACCTGTGGGGTGTGCTGGATCACGCGCTCGAGGAAATCACGATTGACCAGAATGTCGTCGAGATTCGAGGAGGGGCAGGGTGGGCCTCCGCCGTGAGATGGGAAATGGAACGTTGGACCAGGCTGCGGTTGCGGCACGCCAGACGAGGCCGCAGCGGCGGACTCGAGTCTCAGGACCCTCGAGGGAAAGGGCGAAGGAGAAGATTTGTTGGTGGGGAGGGGGTGGGCCGGCTTCGAGTTCCTCATCTTCCCGACCCTAGAACATCTTTTCCTGGCGTTGCGTGGTGTTGCTCTGCAGCAGGATGTCGACAAGAACATCTTTGGAACCATTCAACGAAAATTCCAATCAACCGTGCGGAGATAACGGAAAACCTTAATTTGTGATCAAGTTCCCGCAACGTGTTCTTCGGCCTACATTCGCCTTTGGGCATAGCACGCATTCGATGATCATCAGGGCCGATCGTCTTGGGGAGGAAGACTGGACAGGACAGGGCAGGGCAGCATCAGGCACCGCCTTGACGCTTGAAGCGGGCAAGGGCACCCACCGGCTCGGTATCCTTTTCCTTGCCCTTCTCCTTTTCGGCTTGCTCCTTGAGGCCACCAAAGAGCGTGGACGGTAGTTCCATCTGCTCGATCTTGACCGCCTTGCCCTTGGGCTTGGGCGCGCCTTCCTCGGCGGGTGTCTCTTCCTCCTCTTCGGCGCCCTCCTCTTCTTCCTCATCGCCGAGCTCAATCTCCTCAGGATTGGCCTGGGGCTCCACGGCTTCTTCCCGCGCGGCGGTGAAGGTGATGGCACCGGCGCCCGGAGCTGCAGTCATGCGTCTCCGTTCCTCTTCCTCTTGTTTCTGCTCGTCAATAACCTGACTCTCCAGCTTGGCCATCTCGTCTTCTTGTGCCAAGCGGCGCATGCGATCGGCATCTTCGTCCTTCTTCTGCTGTGCCAGCATGTTCGCCGTCATGAGGTTCACCTGCGTGTTGTATGTCGCCTGCACAGATCGCTTGACGCGAAGCATCTCTCGGAAGGTATCTTCATTACCGTGACGAACCTGCACATTGAAGTAATCGATGAGTATCTGATCAAGAGGATCCAGAACCTTGCACAGGAGGTACCTCGAAGTCGTTCCACCTCTTCCAGAAGTCGAGCTCTTCCGATGGATTGCAGAACTGAGAGGCGTGAATGTAAATTGCTCTCGCTCTGTCAATTTCGCCCAGCTTCTTTTCCAACTCAGCATACTTGAGGCATATGTCTTTCTGCATGTGAGAAAGATAGAGTGAGTAACGGAATAGCAATTTGTCTGTAAGTTGAAAGTACGTACAAGGTATTTCTCAGGAAGTGTAGAGATGGCTTGCTCATATATCTCCCTTGTTCTCGTCACGCCGAAGAATTCGGTAGCACGGGCGATATAGATATTGAACATAAGAGGCTTCTCACTCTCTTCCACCGCGCGGCACGCTCTATCGTAGACATTCATGGCGTGCCTTGCAAGGCCGAACTGCTCCTCGACATGCGCATACATCAGGTAGAGCGGCTTAGCATACTTGGCCGGTACTCCATCAAGCGCTTGCTCAAACATATCACGAGCACGCTCCAGCTTGCTACCACCGTAACGTTCAATGAACTTGGTGAGGTAGGCCACCCACAGGTCGAAGACGTAAGGATAGTGGAACATTGCCACACCTAACACAATTCGCAGAAGTTATGGTCAACTGTCACACTAAAAGTTGATTTAGTGAGTTAGGCATACCCCTTTCGTAAGCCTTGAATGACTCCTCGAAATATTTGTTTTCTTCGAGATACTGAGCGTAGTTGAGAATGATCTGAGGAGTAGCTATCTTGAGCTCCAAGATCTTGTCGTAGACCGCCTTGGTGGAAATGAATGTGCCCAGACTCTCTTCAAGATCCGCATGGAATGCCCAGAGTTTTGTAGACTTGAACAGCTTCTTTTGCACAGAATCGTCCTGTGTGAACCATTGCTAAGCTACGGCCGATGACCAAGAGGGATGAAATTATGAATATGACTTTACCTTGTGAAGCCTGGTAATTCTGGGAATAGTACAGGCTTGCTGTAGAGTCTTGAGAGCTTGATCATAGTTTTGTTGCCGGAGCTCCATCTCGGCCCATTCACACCACACAGAAGCGAGATCATCTACCGAGCGGAAATCGACCTATGTAGCATGGGCGTGTCAGTTCTTTGAACTTTAGAGTTTCATTGTAAAGTACAATGGTACCTGCGTCGCCTTCTTGAAGATCATGCGTGCTGTGTTAAGATCGCCATGGCGTTCATACAGTCTGGCGTAAGCAACCCAGAGCGTGTGTGGCTTGCCAGTGGCCTGCTTGGGGTCTACGGTCTTGACAGCCTCTGCGTACACCTTAGCCGCCTAAACATGGAACATGAAAAGTGGCAACTTAGCCTTGGGCTGTACAGTCAGCGGTCTCACCCAAGTTGTAAGGTACCTGAACAGGATCATCGGGGAAAAGCTTGACTCTTTTATGCCACTCGGCAACGTTGTGAGGGTTCTGTCGGAGAAGCACCGAGGATAGGAGAAGGGGTCGCTGGTTGATAAGGTTCTCGTATCGGGCTAGACGCAAGTCGAAGTCGGTTTGATCTTCGTCATCGGCAGTTTGCATGTCGGCTTCAATCATTTGGTCCTCAAATTGTGTGTACGCATCCCAAATTTGACTGAAGTCCCTCACTGTGATAACTGTGTGGATGCCCTCCTCGAATACATCTCTCGCCTTATCGAAATTGGCCAGACGAATGAAGTAGTCAGCAAGCGCTACCCAGAGTCGGCCAACCTCGTTGGTGAACCGTCGAATGCCTGCGCGTAATGGGTCAGTCGACTGATGAACAAAATGGGTAGCGGAGTGTGCTTACCGTCTCTCATGATGGCCTCCACCTTTATACCAGTGATCTCCTTAGGGTGCTTAGAAAGAAGATCACAAAGCTTGGTCCATAGCTGGTGGTGGGAAGTGCCCTTGGGTGAAACGTATTTGGGATCGTTAACAAGTTCGACCAGCTTGTTTGCGGCTTCCTGAAGCTGGCCAACGGAGATAAGGTACTCAACATAGTCCTCCGTTGCCTCCGGCTCCACCTGATTCATGGAGCACAGTGAGTAAAGAGTGATATGAATAGAAAGCCGCACTTATTACCTTAAGATATCGTCTGTAGACGCGCATGGCAGTCTCTGGTACGCCTATTTTGACGACCCACTGAATATAGAGCGTCCACAGCTTTTCGTGCTGCGTCAGCGGCAGCGAACGAAGCGC
>CDEZ01021769.1:0-12052 GCA_000826365.1 Acanthamoeba royreba | reverse complement strand
GAGCATTCGTCCATACTCTTCGCAATGCTCTTTATCTTCTGCCCACGCATATCCTTCTCGGAGAGACCAATCAATACCCATTTCCTGTAAGATTGCATTGAAATTGGTGAGGCAAAGCAGTAGGGATTAATTAAAGAGAATGTGTGGAAGAACGTACCAGCGCCTCCTCCAGGTCCTTCATTGCTGTTGGGATGACACCCTTAGAACCTGAAGTGAAGCGAAGAGAAAAGTTAGTACAGGCCAAACACAAGCGAGTTATATTATGCAGTGTGCATGGTGGAATCTCAGAACCCCTGCGCTCCAATCATCTGCATCCCTCTTGAGAAGTATTGAGGGATGCTCCGGTTAAGGCCTTGGTGAGGCCATATCGTCATCGAAACCTCTAAAAATAAGAGTAAAAGAAAGGGACACTTGAGCTTACCTACGCCTACTGGGATGTGATTGAACAGCGTTTGTGCGATCTCTTCCTTCTTATCTTCGACGTCTTTGTAGTCAAGGTTGGTTCTGATCAGTCGGACTCCACAGTTGATGTCTGCGAGCAAGAAATCAGTTAGCCAACGATGCCATAGCGCAATCCCTTCCGTAGAAGGGAACCATACAACACAGCGAATTCACGTACCAAAGCCCACGCCACCAGGTGATACAACGGCTTCATCCTTGCTCATGTCAAAGGCCGCAACGTTGCCGATAGCAAAGCCATATCTACACTCAAACAAGCATAGTTTCAGTCAGCTATCGAACTTGAGCTTCGCATATAGCAGAGAGTGCCAAAAGAAGGGTCAGTGAGAAGGGCCCACAGGGGTAGACGCACCCGCTGTGCACGTCGGGCATGCCCATGGAGCTGCCCACGATGCCTGGCAGACTGGCCACGTTGGCGATCTGCTTCAACTGCACAGCCATCAATCAATTATTACAACAATGATCTAGCCAGCGAGTAGCGCCACTTACCGCAGGGATGAATCCACCGCTCTGGGCGCCACGTGTGCTGTAGGTTTCGAGCTCTTCAAAAACCAGATCGCGTAGTGTGTCATTCACGTAGAACGTGCCCGGCACCTACATTAATAATAATATGTATACAAGTATTTAGTTTGAATTCAGGCAGAGAAAATCTTGCGTACGTTCATGTTGGGGACGAATCCCTTTTTGATTGTCCATTTGCATCTGCCAGTAGATTCGAGGTAGGTCTTCTCCTCGGCAAAGGAGCGCAGCAGTCCCTTCTTCGACATTTGCTGCTTGTGTGTTGTAGGAATTTAAAAATTAGAAAGATCCCTTGATCCATTACTTTATATTTCGTTTTGCCTGAAACTTTCTCGAAACGGCAAAAAAACGCAGAACACATTTCGAAATATTTTTCGATTTTCCAAATATGTTTCATTTTTTCTGTCTGATCCCTAAATTAATTTGGTTTGTATTAAACCTGAAGCAGAACCAACATGTTCATCGCACCGCAACCACCTCCCCCTTCCACTGCTGGACAAGCCACCCAGGCTGGAGGGAGTGAACCCACAAGTGTCGCGGAACTGCGCGAGAAGTATGCAGCCGCACTCCAGGCGATGACCTCTGTGGCGACCCTGGTCGAGCAGCGTCTCAACGAGCTCGAAACCAAAGAGACACGCATGGCGGCGCTGGAGGAGACCATCAAGGCCAACGCAGCCAAGGCCAAGAACAAGATAGTGCTCGACGTGGGTGGCAAGCGCTTTGCCACGTCGAGGACCACCCTCTTGCGCTTCGAAGACTCGTTCTTCACGGCCATGGTGGGCAGTGGCCACTGGGAACCTGATGCAGAGGACGGCTCGTACTTTATCGATCGCAATCCGGGCCATTTCGATCGAATTCTGGACTACATGCGCAACGGCGAGATGGACCTCCACGGTCTTGATCAGCACTCTCGGGAGCAGGTAGAGACAGAGCTCGACTTTTGTCGTCTGCCACTTCCGTCGAACTGGGAACCTAAGCCATTCTCTGGCAGCTTCTCCTTCGGTACCCCTGCAGCACCGACTGGACCTTCCGCTGAAGGCACCTTCCCTTCCTTCGGTACTGCTGCAGCACCGACTGGGCCTTCCTCTGGAGGCGCCTTCTCCTTTGGTGATCATACCTTTGCAGCACCCACTACTGGATCTTTCTTCGCATTCAGCAGCGCACCGGCAGAAACCCCTGCGCCTGTTGATCGCCGGGGTCTCAAAAGTAACACTGCTGCTTTGCGTGGCCGGCGTTCAACTGGTCTGATATAAATGTTGCTACGCTCAGATGTTGCCAATTTTCCATACGTCCTTCCACCAAGCTGGACTTGGCCAGCAGTGTACATCTAAAAGTTGAAACAAAATTTTCGTCATTTGGCAAAAACGAAACACATTTCGAAAAACAGCCAAAGATGGAGGACGCAAATATGAGGGACTACGAGGAAGCTCGGCGAGCTGAGGTGGGCAGGTGCTCTCTCAAGCAGGACCGCACCTACAACTTTGGTCTGGACACTGTCGACCGCTGGGCACAGGTTTATATATTTTCGATATAATTTTTAAGGTGTTATTTAAACCGTTGATTTTAATATTTATATTATATTTATATTTTATTTTGAAAATGTACATTTCAAAAGAAAATATAAATGGTCGTTTATGGAAGTGCAGGATGTCCGTACGGCGGACAAGGTGGCATTAGTGTCGATCAGCGAGGATTTGGCTCAGATCACGTCCTACACATTCCGTGAAGTCACTGCACGCACCAACAGGTTGATCCGAACACACTTGCCAAGACTTGTTGTTTCTTCTTCTAACTCGAACTCGTCATCATCATCATCATCATCATCGTCATCGTTTCCGTCTTGAATGACGACGTCAGATTCGCCAATGTGCTCTCTTCTCTCGGCGTACACAAAGGCGAGCGTGGACTGGTCCTGGTCTCGCGGCAGCCCGAATGGTAAGGCTCCGTACACACGAGCGGTGTAGTCCTTCCTCTTCTGCACACGGGTTGTTGTAATATTTCTGATGGCTTACAGGTATGACATCATGGTGGGAATGATCAAGAGAGGCGTGATTCCGATGCCTACCACAATTCTGTCCTCTTCCAATGACCTCCAATACCGCGTTCAAAGCGCCACGGTAACTCCTATTCAATGTGTCTTAAATGACGCCGAACACACTTACTCGCTAACACTTTACTTGGGCAGCCATCAATTGTTGTAAGTGTGATTGAATGCTGTAGCAAAGTAGACGCGATTGAACGTGAATGTCCCTCCTTGAAGGTGAAAATATGCCTCAATGGCCGGCGCGAGGTGCTTCATCTGACGTCTGAAACTTTCTTGTCATCAAGTACTGAAAAGATTCCCACTTTTATGTCAGTAGGGCTGGCTAGCTTTCGAGGATTTGATGTCGGCAGCTTCCTCCACGCTCAGCCCAACGCGCGATCCACCCACCATGCTCACAGATCCAATGATCCTCTTCTTCACTTCAGGCACAACGGGTAGTTCCTTGCCGGTGTGCGCTAGCTCTGATAGAGTCCTAACCAGTGAAGCGTAGGCAATCCGAAGATGGTGCGCCATTGCCATGGATACCCTTTGACCCATTACATCACGGGGTACTACGTTCAAGATCTTAAGCCTGACGACGTACACTGGACCCTCGCAGACTCTGGGTGGGCAAAGAGGTTAGTCATTCATCTCCGCGTGATCTTCGTTTAGATACTTCTCATCATCGTTATGTGGGCAGCGCCTGGGGATGTTTGTTTCCTCAATGGCTTCTTGGCGTAACGATCGTCCAATACCGCCAGGGCAAGAAGTACGTAAACTTGGCCACTCAGTAAGACACTAATTCATGCTCTCTATCGTGAAGGTTTGATGCTAGGGCGGTGTTGAAGGTGATCGAACTGGTGAAAGTGACCACGTTCTGTGCTCCGCCTACGGCCTACCGCATGATAGTACAGGAGAATCTGCATGCTTTTAATCTTTCTTCCCTGCGTCACTGCCTTTCCGCTGGCGAACCGCTTAATCCACAAGTCATACATGTCTGGTACACAAGAATACGAGACAGTACCTCACACCTCTCTAACCACCACGGCCAAATAGGAAGAAAGGAACTGGATTAGATATTTACGACCACTATGGCCAAACAGAGACAAGTACTCGCTCAACCATTTAGTGATACATCTATGATACTAACAGCACTTCTACAATTATGAAGTTGCGGTGATTGCGAACATGAGATGCAAACCTATCAAGCCGGGATCTATGGGTCCGTAGTGGACGTAGATACGCATCACAGTTCCAGTGACTGACTTCCTCCTCGTGCAGGTTTACCCACGCCAGGAAATGTTGTAGATATAGTAGATGACGATGGCCACTTGGTGCCGCCTCTTAAGGAGGGACACATAGCCATCAAAGGTAACATTCGCTCCTGCCCTTCGATCTTTGTTAGTGTTCCATCTGATGGATTCCATCCTCCGCAGTGGAAGATAACATGGGCGTATTCATGGGTTACTGGAATGCGGACGCGGCTACACGGAAAGTCTTCAAGCACGGCTACTACTACACTCTCGACAAGGCCTACAGGTGCTCATGATTCATGAGACAGAACGCTTCAAGAAAGATGCTAAGACTTACCACATCAGAGATGAGGATGGCTACTTCTGGTACGTGGGACGGGCAGACGATGTATTCAAGTCATCAGGGTACGGTCAGTCTACCTCCCGTGTGCGCTTTACAGCGAATCCGAACGGTTGTTTGTTGCAGGTATCGCATCGGCCCATTCGAGATTGAATCCGTCTTAGTTGAGCATCCAGCAGTTCTCGGTACATCAATGCATGACCGTTAGTACGAACATACTTAAGTAGAGTCTTCCTACCCAATTTGTTGGTGCATGATCAACAGAGGCGGCGGTTGTGGGCGTGGATGACCCTGAAGGTGTGCGGGGACTGGTCATCAAGGCATTCATCGTCTTGACGCCATCTCACAAACCCAGTTCCGAACTTGTGAAAGAGCTTCAGGTTGAACGTTCTCTGCCTTAGCTGTAGTCTGCCGAGTATCAGAGCTAAACTGCACAAATGGTGGGTACAGGAACACGTCAAGAAGAGAACGGCACCGTACAAGTATCCGCGGCTCGTGGAGTTCGTTGTGGAGTTGCCCAAAACAGTGTCAGGCAAGATACGTCGCGCCGAGCTGCGAGCCATCGAACTCCAGAAGTCGCGGGGCCACCGCAGCAGTACCAACGCGGGCAAGCTCTGATGTGACAAGCATCTCTCCTTGGGAGAGTATCTGCTTCATCGCACTCAAGTTGAGGTAAAGAACCTTTATGCTTGAGAGATAGAATACATGTGCTTTCCACACGCTACATGTGGAAATGAGTAATAAATAGGAGAACGCTGTACGAGGGCCCATTTTGATGGATTGGCAGCCCGCTCTGTGCTGTCCACGCAGGCAGGTGTATAACACCTTCAATATGTATCGATTCTATCGGACACAGGCTTGCGGCAAATCGGACATTTAGATAAAACTGAACTGCACTCACGGCAGAGGCATCGGTGACCACAGGGGAGGAGGACCACCCTATCAAGAAGAGATGTAAGCTTGATCTTAAATATGATGAAGATGCTGTGCGTATGAAGTACCTGATCTCTCTGTCAGCGCAGATGGAACAGATCTTCTGTTCCTCCAGCATGGCCTTGGCTCGTTGCAGTTCTTCCACTTGTAACTGCAATTGTTTTTGCTAAAGGAGACAAAAGGGCGGTAAGTGACGAGCCAACAAGTGAGCAAGAGAGACCACACTTACCTTAGCAGCACCAACGATCCGTAACGATGAAAGATAGTGTTCTTCCAGTCTAAGTAGTTCGTCCATGCGCAGATCATCGAAGTTGGGCGTGGAATACCAATCCTTCTTGGTGGATTCGGCTTGATTTAGACGCTCCTTTTCTCGATGAACAAGAAGCGATAAGTCTTTCCGGAGGGCCTTCAGCTTTCTGTCCTTGTTGGCGACTTTGGCTCGCGAAAGAGTAAGCTGCTTCTTCAGTTCTTCGATCTCGACACTGTTCACTTCCTTCTGCTTTTCAACCTCTCTGCTCGCTGCGCCTTTGAGTTTCCGTAGTTCCTCTTCCAACTTAGCTTTTTCCTCTTCAGCTTTTTTCCTCTTCTTTCTCTCTGATTTGAGTTCCTTTTCCGCAGATGCCTTAGTTCCTCGTAATTTGTTCAAGTCCTCCTTTAGGCAGAGGAGCTGGGCTTCTGCCTGGGCTCGATCCTCCTCTAACTTTTCCATCTTCTTCTTATCCCCACTGCACACTTTCCGTATCTCAGTGAGAGACTCTTCGAGCTGTTCTCGTATCCGATGCTCCTCCTGCATTCATGCCAATCATGTAAGCTTCACCTCATCACTGCAATATCGCGAATAGAATGATACCTTATACGCCATCGAGGCCGCCAAAAACATTTGCATGAGCTGCACTCCTTGAGGTGGCGGACCAGGAGGTTGTACGGGCACCTCTGAAATGGTCGGCTTCGCAACAGACTCAGCGAAGCTACCATAACGCAGTTAGGGATCTACCATCACAAGTCACAATAACGAGACATCCGTACTCCTTAATGAGCGTGTTGAACTCAGCCGGAGAAGACATGTGCTTAGCACCTTCGTCGATAAGTGCGGGTTTAACTAACTGCTTGAGACCGTCGCTATTGAACTTGGCTGGTTTAATTTTAGTATTGGGCATCTCACCCAACTGTGGCTCAAGCCTGTGTAAGTGCACCAAGACCAGTCAGCCTTATACGAAAACATAAACTAACTGAACGGTGATCCGTACGGCTTCTTTGGTTCTTTGTTCTTTCTTGCCGGCTTGGGGCTGGGCGTCTTCGCGGAAGGAACAGATGGTTGTATGTAGAGGGTGACGTCCAGAGCACTCAGGTCGTTGTAAAGCGCGCCGCTGCTCGAGCCACCGAACATGACTAGCTGGTTGTGCCCGGCCAAAGTGACAGTGTGTCTGCATGCACAAATCGGAAGCAAAATTGAGTCACCAATCAGAAAAATGGCCGCTAAATATGTTGACGCGCCCATTGGTCGGATGCACGAACACGAACATCTTCTCTCTGTATCCAACGACAACACGAAGCATTGCGGGGGTACCTGAAGCGAGGTCGCAAGGCCTGGCCGGTGACGGTGGGCTGAGTCCAGGTCATCGTGTTGAGCTGCAGGATATGCACGTCGTTGAGAAAGAGCGTGTGTTGACAGCCGCCCACAATGAGCACATGGTTCTCATCCAGGAGGGTTGCTGTGTGCCCACTCCGTGGTGTAGGTGGCGTGCCGGTGACGGGGACCTTTCGCCATACGGCACGCTCTGTTCCGAGTCAGTTACACTATGATCGACTAGTTACTGCAGAAGCAAAAGTACCCAGGTTGAACGAGTAGATATCGTTGTAGTGCTTCTTGCCGTCAAAACCGCCGAAAACGAGGATTTCGTTGTTGAAAGGCACAGCAGCATGACCACCGCGAGGCGTGGGCACGTCACCCTCCTGCCGTTCGATTTTCTTCCACGTCATATCCGCTGAAGATGTTCAAAGCAGTAAGTTTAGATGCAGGAAATTTAAGTTAGGCTCGGCCACGTAAAGACGCCGCCGAGGAGCAAAGTACCGTAGTTAAAGACATGAACCGAATTGAAGAACTTGTTACCCTTGGAGTGGCCGCCAAACACGACACATTTGCCCGATGGAAACATTGTCATGGTGTGGCCTGCTCTGGCCTCTGGAAACGACTTATCCGGGGAGGTTTTCTTCCAGGTCAGGGTTTCTGGCACGCACACCGGTGTCAGGAAGAGACACAGCGTTAAACATGGCACCGTCGCAAAGCTGTACCTGTGTTGAAAAAATGCAGTTCGTTGTAGTGCTTGTTGCCCAGCCCATGACCGCCGAAAAGGATGAACTCCTTTGGCGAGACGGGGGACGGACAGCAAGAATGGCCGAAGCGTGGCGCTGGCACCTGGCCCTGTGTTTCCACCTGCTCCCACACGTTGCGCTCTGTCCAGACTATGAGTACAAAGAACAAGCGCTGTGCTTGTCGCTGAGAGCAGCGTCGGTACCAAGATCAAATATGTAGCAGTCGCCATACACCTTATTGCCGGTGCCTCCAAACACAAAAAGCTTACTGCCGCTCACACACGCAGTGTGGCCCCATCGTGCCTGCGGCGGCTTGTCTGTGGTCGTGACTGGCCGCCAGGCCACCAGCGGCCGGAACACCGGCGTCATCGCTGCAGTTGGCAGAACAATTTACTGTTGGTGAGAGTGTCCCGGCGAGTTCATTCATTCCCATCATCCATCATCATCCATTATCTTCCTCATCACCATCATCATCGTCGTCATCATCATCACCCTCCTCATCACCCTGCAGCTGCAGCAGGTCTGACCATCATTATCATCATCATGCTCATCATCATTCCGCAAGCACTGGTCATCGTCATCACCATCACTGATGATAAGGAAGGTATTTCTATACCCGACTCACCAGGCGCAACCCTGTCTCCTTCATGGTCCCGGCCAGACCTGCTGCTGCTACTGCTGCTGCCCACGCCACCACTCCTGCTCTTCTTTTTCTTCTTTCCCTCCTTCTTGCTGATAACGCTGCTTGAGTCGCAGGTCGAGAGCGAAGATGAAGATGACCAGGATTCGCCGCTCGAGGTCAGGGGTGACTCGATGGCTTCAAACTCATGTACCACTTCTGACATACGTGGCCTTAATTCCTGACGAATACAATCCTATTATATAATTCAATTTCACAAAATGAGTGTATAAATTATTTTCCATTCATTAATTCCATCCATTTTTTCTAAAAAGAAATAAATTTTAAAATGAAATGACTTGTGGTACCTGTGGCGTATGCTGGATCACCCTCTCGAGGAAATCTCGACTCACCAGGATGTCGTCGAGATTCGAGGAGGGGCAGGGAGGCCTACCTCCTCCCTGAGAAGAAGAAGGAAATTGGAACGGATGATGAGGCTGAGGCTGCGGCTGCGGTGGGTGCGGCGCCTCGTGTCTCGGGACCGAAGAAAAAGGCGAAGATTTAGAGGAAGGCAGGGGGTGGGCCGGCTTGCTTGAGTTCCTCATCTTCCCGACCCTAGAACATCTTTTCTGCCCGTTGCGAGGTGTTGCTCTGCAGCAGGGCGTCGACAATAAAACTTGCTTGATACCATTCAACGAAAATTCCAAATAACCGATCGGAGATGCCGGAAATGCTTTCATATTTGCGATCAAACTTTCCAAATGCGTACTTGCCGTTTGGAAAACACTTTCGATGATCATCGTGGCGGACATGTTCAGAGGGAGATCAGCATCAGGCACCGCCTTGACGCTTGAAGCGGGCGAGGGCACCGACTGGCTCAGTGTCTTTTTCCTTGCCCTTCTCCTTTTCGGCTTGCTCCTTGAGGCCGCCAAAGAGTGTGGACGGTAGCTCCATCTGCTCGATCTTGACTGACTTGCCCTTGGGCTTGGGTGCGCCTTCCTCGGTTGTCTCTTCTTCCGCCTCTTCGGCGCCCTCCTCTTCCTCATCGCCGAGCTCAATCTCCTCAGGATTGGCCTGGGGCTCCACAGCTTCTTCCCGCGCGGCGGTGAAGGTGATGGCGCCTGCGCCTGGAGCGGCAGTCATGCGTCTCCGTTCTTCCTCCTCTTGCTTCTGCTCGTCAATGACCTGGCTCTCCAACTTAGCCATCTCGTCTTCTTGTGCCAAGCGGCGCAAGCGATCGGCGTCTTCGTCCTTCTTCTGCTGTGCCAGCATGTTCGCCGTCATGAGGTTCACCTGCGTGTTGTATGTCGCCTGCACAGATCGCTTGACGCGAAGCATCTCTCGGAAGGTATCTTCATTACCGTGACGAACCTGCACATTGAAGTAATCGATGAGTATCTGATCAAGAGGATCCAGAACCTTGCACAGGAGGTACCTCGAAGTCGTTCCACCTCTTCCAGAAGTCGAGCTCTTCCGATGGATTGCAGAACTGAGAGGCGTGAATGTAAATTGCTCTCGCTCTGTCAATTTCGCCCAGCTTCTTTTCCAACTCAGCATACTTGAGGCATATGTCTTTCTGCATGTGAGAAAGATAGAGTGAGTAACGGAATAGCAATTTGTCTGTAAGTTGAAAGTACGTACAAGGTATTTCTCAGGAAGTGTAGAGATGGCTTGCTCATATATCTCCCTTGTTCTCGTCACGCCGAAGAATTCGGTAGCACGGGCGATATAGATATTGAACATAAGAGGCTTCTCACTCTCTTCCACCGCGCGGCACGCTCTATCGTAGACATTCATGGCGTGCCTTGCAAGGCCGAACTGCTCCTCGACATGCGCATACATCAGGTAGAGCGGCTTAGCATACTTGGCCGGTACTCCATCAAGCGCTTGCTCAAACATATCACGAGCACGCTCCAGCTTGCTACCACCGTAACGTTCAATGAACTTGGTGAGGTAGGCCACCCACAGGTCGAAGACGTAAGGATAGTGGAACATTGCCACACCTAACACAATTCGCAGAAGTTATGGTCAACTGTCACACTAAAAGTTGATTTAGTGAGTTAGGCATACCCCTTTCGTAAGCCTTGAATGACTCCTCGAAATATTTGTTTTCTTCGAGATACTGAGCGTAGTTGAGAATGATCTGAGGAGTAGCTATCTTGAGCTCCAAGATCTTGTCGTAGACCGCCTTGGTGGAAATGAATGTGCCCAGACTCTCTTCAAGATCCGCATGGAATGCCCAGAGTTTTGTAGACTTGAACAGCTTCTTTTGCACAGAATCGTCCTGTGTGAACCATTGCTAAGCTACGGCCGATGACCAAGAGGGATGAAATTATGAATATGACTTTACCTTGTGAAGCCTGGTAATTCTGGGAATAGTACAGGCTTGCTGTAGAGTCTTGAGAGCTTGATCATAGTTTTGTTGCCGGAGCTCCATCTCGGCCCATTCACACCACACAGAAGCGAGATCATCTACCGAGCGGAAATCGACCTATGTAGCATGGGCGTGTCAGTTCTTTGAACTTTAGAGTTTCATTGTAAAGTACAATGGTACCTGCGTCGCCTTCTTGAAGATCATGCGTGCTGTGTTAAGATCGCCATGGCGTTCATACAGTCTGGCGTAAGCAACCCAGAGCGTGTGTGGCTTGCCAGTGGCCTGCTTGGGGTCTACGGTCTTGACAGCCTCTGCGTACACCTTAGCCGCCTAAACATGGAACATGAAAAGTGGCAACTTAGCCTTGGGCTGTACAGTCAGCGGTCTCACCCAAGTTGTAAGGTACCTGAACAGGATCATCGGGGAAAAGCTTGACTCTTTTATGCCACTCGGCAACGTTGTGAGGGTTCTGTCGGAGAAGCACCGAGGATAGGAGAAGGGGTCGCTGGTTGATAAGGTTCTCGTATCGGGCTAGACGCAAGTCGAAGTCGGTTTGATCTTCGTCATCGGCAGTTTGCATGTCGGCTTCAATCATTTGGTCCTCAAATTGTGTGTACGCATCCCAAATTTGACTGAAGTCCCTCACTGTGATAACTGTGTGGATGCCCTCCTCGAATACATCTCTCGCCTTATCGAAATTGGCCAGACGAATGAAGTAGTCAGCAAGCGCTACCCAGAGTCGGCCAACCTCGTTGGTGAACCGTCGAATGCCTGCGCGTAATGGGTCAGTCGACTGATGAACAAAATGGGTAGCGGAGTGTGCTTACCGTCTCTCATGATGGCCTCCACCTTTATACCAGTGATCTCCTTAGGGTGCTTAGAAAGAAGATCACAAAGCTTGGTCCATAGCTGGTGGTGGGAAGTGCCCTTGGGTGAAACGTATTTGGGATCGTTAACAAGTTCGACCAGCTTGTTTGCGGCTTCCTGAAGCTGGCCAACGGAGATAAGGTACTCAACATAGTCCTCCGTTGCCTCCGGCTCCACCTGATTCATGGAGCACAGTGAGTAAAGAGTGATATGAATAGAAAGCCGCACTTATTACCTTAAGATATCGTCTGTAGACGCGCATGGCAGTCTCTGGTACGCCTATTTTGACGACCCACTGAATATAGAGCGTCCACAGCTTTTCGTGCTGCGTCAGCGGCAGCGAACGAAGCGC
>CDEZ01021765.1:0-19634 GCA_000826365.1 Acanthamoeba royreba | reverse complement strand
AACAGGTCAATGAACGTAGCCTGTCTTGCGAGCAACATTGACCATGCACTGCTGGACCTCGGAGAGGGAGCCCACGCATATGATGCTGTGGAAGCTCAGCCAGCCCACGCCAGCGCCCGACTGACGGTAGACGACGCTCCACTTGGCGGCGCCAGACGCGTACGGGAAGTAGAAGCGCGCGTAGCTTGCATAGGCCTGAGGCGCTCCCGCTAGGTAGGCACCCATGGCGTAGCGTCCGTCGGAAGTGGAGATGACAACGGGTTCTGGGGTCTCGCCTCCGGAGGAGCTGGCGCCGATTTGCGTGAGCTGACCCGTGGCCAGGTTGATCACGAAGAAGGTATTGAAGTTGAGTGGCATGTAGCCCGTCGGGGCTTCAAACTGAATGAAGGATTGAGCCTACACATTCATGGTTAGCTGATCATCATCATTCATGGTGCTCATCAGCATGACGATAGCAACACTCACCTGCGGCACGTAAGAGGAGAAAAGATACTGGATGGCATTCCACTGTCCGTATGCGCCGATCGTGAGCTGCTTGGACGACATGAAGCTCGACACCACCGTAGGATTGACACCCGTGCACCCTCCATTGGGGTCATGCTGTCCCGGTGCGATCCAGAAAGCCTGCAGCGCATCATATTTACCTCAGAAGAATAAGGCGGCTCCTAATAGGAGTTAAATTGAATGTACGGGAAGGGAAGTGGTGCGGTAGACGTTGCCAATGGTATTCGCGCCGAGAAGACGGGACGAACTGGACGGTCCGGCTCCATCGTTCATCGAGCCCGCTTCTGTGGGGTTGTAGCACTCGCCGTGTTGGTTGGAAATAGCGAACTGGAGCTCGCGCCCGTGATCCACGGCGTTGATGAACTGCATGTCATTCCACGCGAGGTAGTCGATGGCGCCGGCGACCCTCACTGACCCGCACACCACCATGCCGTTGCCGCTGATGCACCAGTTCTCTCCCTGCGCGTTCTTCTCTCCCACTCGGGCAGCGGTGAAGTTCAGGCTTTTCATGAGGGGGTCTTCCTGCAGGAGATCTAAAATTGAGGCATCTACCTCGTCCGTTGGTGCCGGGCCGAAGGCACCGAGCGAGAAATGGCTCAGCGCGAGCACCAAGAAAAGGAGGCACGCGAGTAGTGCAGGCCTTTTCATCCTTGCAGTCGTTGTGGTTTGGAATGGATTGTTTGTGCGCCAGAAGCTAGGCCCAATCAGCTGCGTCGGAGGATTTAGAAAAGGAAAATTCCTGCCAATCATGTCATTGTTCAAATTTGTGATTGATGAAATTAAATATGACAGGTTGGCCTGATTTCAGAGGGAATCTTCCTTTGCTGTTCCTCAGTGTATTCCTATGTGAAAGGATGAGATTGGAGAGAATGATAACTTGCATTTTGTGGTCCATCATCCCTTGCATTAGACTCTTCATTTCGAACATCTGGCTTTCCACCTATTTGGTATCAATTAGGTATAAATCAACACTAAAAGAGTGGACCACATGATCCAACAGGGCCTCATGTGAACGCAAGGGAGAGTGCAGTCAGTTGCTGATCTTCTTCCACACGTCCACATGATCGAAGTAAACGCCCCTCACGTGGCGAGCTCCTGAGAACCCATGGCGTGCGTGCAGCATCCTGAGAGTAGCCCAAACATCAATAATGCATTACAATGAGAGCATAGGAGGAGGTGGTATACCGGAAGTTATCATACATCAGGAAGTCCCCAGCGTTCAGCTTGAACTTGTACTGATAACGCTCATCACGTACGATGGAAGTGAAACGATTCACGGCACGGTACCACTCTTCCATCACGTCGAATGGTACATCATAGGGCGCAAAGGTGAAATAGCTGTGTCGGAAACGTTTGATCTCACCGGTCTCCTTGTCCACTTCAATGATAGGCGAGACCACGATGCTCTCGAACTGATCCGTCGTCATAAGTACTTCAAGTGAAAAAGGTCCACCAGAAGGTCACTGATATTGCACCTCCTTTTGCTTGCGGTGGAACTTGACTGGCACAGTTGTCAACAGCTCATAGGCACCCTTGTCGATGCTCTTGAGGTATAACGCCGCCTGGCGAGCATCGATCACGTAGTTGTCACCGCCTACGTCCGCTGGCCTGATGCAATGCAACATCTGCATTCCTAGTCAATCCGCATAACCCATGTTAGGCTTGATGAGGAGACGAGCAAATTGGGAAGTACCTGGCGGGTTCTGAATGAAGGGCTGGTCAGTATGAGGGCCCACAGGCGCATTGGTGTAGCCGAGTTGATCGGTGTTCTTGTTGGTGGTATTGTCTGTACGGAGATCCTCCACCCTGCCGAAGTGCGTTTCGATGACCGTAGATCCCGTGGGAAGGAATGAATCACTGAAGTGAAAGAAAGGTTCACGAACAATAAAGTGAGATCGCTTGCAACCAGGGATCTGCAATGAAGAGAATACGCACATGATATCCTCAGTATCAAGGCCTCTATTGCGTACAATGATGAGTCCATACTTCTTCAGACGCTCGCTGCACGCTTGGTTCAAAAGAACATTGGCATCCTGGGCGACCCAGTCATGAATGGAGAGAAAGATATAAGAGTTACGACTCACGAGACGTCGTGGTGCAGGAGATCCAGCACCCCTTGCTTGCCGAGCTCCAGATAATCCACTTCGACGAGCGACACATCCGATTCCGGGTGTGGAACCGCCACTCGGTTGAGCGCGTAGGCATACTGCCGCAGGAATGTACTAGCGTATCGGCTCACGTGGTCTTCCGGTTCCCACACCACTTCCAGACCGGGCTGGTCGTCGCTGTCATCTGGATTGATGATGCCCTTTGAATTGAGATGCTACCTGGCACACACAAAGCGAGGATCGTACCTGCTACAGCAACCTTCTTCGGACGTACATTGCTGGGAACTTGAGAACACACACAACACACAGTGAGTCGCCCTTCACACGAGTGTAGCAGACATTCGATGTGTCGTACAGTCAGTTGGATCGAGAGTGCGTTCGCCGGTCTTGGGGTGGCGACACAGAGGAACACAGTCGCAGTGGTGTCGCAGCCACTGGAAATGAAAATCGGCGTGATCATCACTGTAGGAATGGAGAGTGCTTTGTTGTTATGGAGGATATCTCTTCATCACCGGAAGGAATGCACCAAGGATCTTCCTTCCGGCCAATGGCGTTTGGGTGAGAATATATTTTCTTCTTGTTTACCAAATTTGAGCAAAATGAGGCAAATTGTATTTAAAATTGCCCGGTGATTTTTTCATTCATAACCTATTTCGAGTATAACGTCAATACAATAATAAGAATAAAAGAAAATAAAAATAAATTGTAGTGCTTTTCAACTAAAGCTTGAACTGTGTTTGGTTTTTGGGAGGGATACCTATCGGCGAAATGGAAGCGCAGGCCCACATCGCTCAGGAGCTCCACCCGAGCCGGTCGCGTGAGTGAGTTCATGTTTCTGGTGGTGTGGTGAGCCAGTGGTGTTGTTGCTTGTCTGTGTGTGTCGGGCTGGAGTGTGGAGAATGGCTGCTGATGAGGTAAATGTGTATTGGTCGCTCTCCCGGATTTTACCCAGCGAAGGAGAGGATCAGGCAGTGGCAAGCTTAGAGGCGTCCATCAGAGCAGGCTTGATGCGTTTGGGCTTGAAGCTTATGAACGGACCAAGTGAAGCACCACGCTGGAGGGGCAGGCCAGCCTTGGCAAAGTGGGCGGGCATGTAGTTGTTCGAAGTGTTGGTGGTCCCCAGCAATCCCATCCTGAAGAAAGAAGTTTGAGTCACGGGGAGTGAAGCATTGTGGTCAAAGAACGGTGGAGAGTACCGCTGGTAAGCTGCAGCTATCAGCTCGGAACAGAACACACCAGACAGGTCCTCATTGGTGTTGAGAGACATTGAACCGCGCACCATCTCCAGCAGGTTCTTTTCATACGGCTTACCGTCCATTTGTTGCACAAAGGCTGACAAGGCCGATCGGGCAGTGTCATCAAGCTCGGCCCTGCGAGGAGTAAGGGAGTCAGCAGCTCAACACAGCCACACCGACTTGCCTGGGATAGCCCGTACGTGAGGCGGCGCACGGCCACGGTAGCACCGGCGTCAAAGTAGGAGGTGAAGTAGGAGTCGAGGTAGCGTATAACGCGAACACCGCCAGGACACGATTCAAAGACCTGGGGAATCAGTTTGTAAGCTTCATCACTTCTCAATAGGAACCAAGTTCATGAATCCATACGCTGAGGCTACCGTCTTCTCGTTGAACGATCATCGCCACGTGATCCCACGTACTTGCTGTGCTCACCTTTGTGACCATGGCTCCGATGTGGGAGCAGCTAAGGGGCCAGGTTAGAGTCGGACTTAAAGAACATTGAACAAAACTAGCACCTGAAGAGAACGATATCCCCAATGTTTACACGCAGGGGAATCGTTGCGCACAGGGGCGAACCATGGCGAGCCAAGATGCCACTCTAATAGAGTCGGAATCGCATTCACAGTCAGCACTGAGGGAGGGAAAGCAAGCGAGGCCATACCGATGCGGAGTTGAGTTGCAGCTGCAAGCGAAGATATCCCGTTGGGATGGAAACATCAGTCGTCTGTGTTATTTGATACAATCGGGCCTCTCCTTCATCTTTCTTCCTGATATCTGCGAGTGGTATTCGCAGCTCTCCCTGAAAGCCAAGGCAAGAGTGAGGTAAGCATGGGACCCAGAAGAATGCAGCAGAATACCGCACGCACCAGCAGCTTCTCGGTCTGACTTGCGGCTTCGTTAATAACTGTGATGTGTACCTCCTTATCGTCCTCTGTCAATTCAAAACTGCAGTCCTCTTGCCAGATACCTGATGATCATGGATGAATCCTTTTGGCACAGTAACAGAGAAGCGAAGGGATCGTGCTACAATTGTGGGTGTTGCGCTTGATAGAAGTCACGTAGACGGCGCCACCCAAGCGCACGACGCAATAAGGACTCGACGTGGTGGCACTCTTTCCCGGACGCGCTAGATCTAATCCCTCAAGCACTGGAGTGGGATAGTTAGTGAATTGTGGTTGGTATCCATGATCGCCTCTTACCTACAACATCGAGAATGTTATGAGTCCTGGCCTGTTTTTCCATCTTTCTCTTCTCCTTCTTCATCTCTTTCCTCTCTTTCTTGGTCTTGGATGCATCTGCGAATAAAACATCCACCAACACTTAACTAACAGGCGTACAGTAATACTACTGTATGAGTGTTACCTCCACTAACCTCCGCGTGCGTCCCTCCCTCTCGGGGCTTACCGCTGCAATTTCAAGTGCATGAGCGTCGTGCATAACTCATGTCATAAGAAAGGAGAGCAACCAGTTGATGGCCATTAAAGTGAGCTGAACTCGACCTGAAGCCACTTTTGTCAGAGGCACCCACATCTCCTTCTCCTCCTCTGTATGACACGATATCACAAAAAGGTTGAATTCTCTCGTGCTGCCGAATTAGTCATCCATCAGAGTGTACCCTGCACCAAATCGGCAAAACTCACAGTAGCCTCACCCAGAGGATCATCCTTGCTGACGGCGTCCCAATCCATCACTCGCAGTTGCAGCACATCCTTGCTCAAGTCCTGCACGCGCAGAGAGAACAGCTCCTGCCACACTTGTGATTTCCACACACTCAGCCGCCCCGAGTGCACCCAGCCAGCAACTGTGGTTTACTGTGAGGAGTACCTGGAGTAAGAGTCTTGGGCACTGTCTTACTTCGCACGCTCGTTCCGTTTAGCGTCAGCACCACGTACGGATCGGACTTGCCTGTCACCCATTTCACCACAATTAATTCACAATTTCACTAAATTAGGAAATAATACATTAATTCTGTCTGTCACCAAAGGTGAAATAATAACCATAATAAATCTAAATATCATTTTCACCTTTTTAACTTTATTTTTGTCCTAAAAAGGGCACGAACCGTTGGAGTCTGCCGCTATGAGGTCAGTAGCCTGCACGAGTTTGACACGGAGGATGCCCGCACCGCTGCTTAACTGGTCCTTGTTCCCCTGCCCGCCTTCCATGCCGAACGATGAGAAGCTTTTGGTCGACGAACAGAAATTTACGAAATAAAAAACAAAAGCTGGTTGCCAAGCAACCTGATAATTGTTATTTGAATTTGTACAAATTCAAACGCTCCGCCGAAGGTCTTACATTGGAGGAACAGATGTTGGAGGGCATCGTCGAGTGAGATTCGCATCATGGGATGAAATGCAAGCAGGCGCCTGGCCAGGTCGAGTGCATCCTCACCGCTGCCCATGTCCTCCAGGATCGATTGCTGAAGAAATGCACTCAACAGCATCGTTGCTGCCACACGCACACAAACAAATGGATTTAGTCCTGTCGCGTATGTATGGCTTACCATCGTAAATACATAAAGATGCTAAGAGAGAGCTAACCACAATCTTTTGTCACTGTTCACCTCACATCAGTGACGTATTTGAGCCTGTTGTCACGAGGTGCACGATGCAGCTGCTTAACGAGCTCCCATGCGTGCTTTGTCCTCCATATCGAACTCCAGCAACTCGTGTGCTGCATTGCCTCTCTTTGGGTTCGTGTGTTTTGCAATCAAGAAGACAGGAAGCACCTCTATTTTGTTCTGCTAGTTCGCCTTTGTCCTGCGAAGGACATTTATGAGTTGGTCCTCTTACGAGCGACCAGCTTTCGACAAAGGTTGCATCGGTCGTGGGAGGGCGAGAACGGGTAGAGCACGCCGCGTCCATTGTGTTTGGTGCAGCTCCGGCAGACGAATCGCTGGACGTAGTCGTCCTTGAATGTCCCTCCGGCGCGCCGTCCGCCCTTCTTCTTGCGCGTCTGGGCCCCACTCGAAGTGTTCTCGCACCGGACGCACGTGCAGTGGAAAAAGTAAACAGTGCTGAGCGCCAGACGTCGATGTTCGGTCGGTTTACTGGCGTCAATGTAGGAGAGCGTCACCTCATGGCCCGCCGGAATGTCCATCAGCGCCACGAATCTGATGCTGATGTTGGAAGAATCGATCAATGCGTACACTCGTAGCTATCATCACTCCACTCCCACAAAAGCAGCATACCTTTGGCGCCCCTCTTGAGTGTGGGAAGATGTGTCAGCATCCTGATCCAATCGACAGATATTGGGGTAGCACGAGTGATCTGTATCGAGGTTCCATAGGTCAGGAGTTGCACCGCCGGTACAAGTCAAGCAAAGCGATGTACTGAAGTAACTGGCAGCGGGGTAGACACCATAGGCATAACATTCACCGTGAGCTCCCCGTAGCCCGAATCCGTTGCACAGATCCTTGCCGATCAGTTCTGACAGCGAAATGCAGCTGGTTAGGAAGCGCACGAGCAATCTCCAAGTGAGTCGTGTCTGATGAATAACCCACCTACAAAATCGTGTTTCGTCCATGCCAACCCAACACCAGAAGAGGCAAGGAATGGTGCGATCATTCGTTGAACTACCTTCCGCCAAAACGTGATCTCCTGCATTTGGAGGGAATTTGGTCAAATACATGCGCACTGCAAACGAGGAGTGGCTGACAAGCACCTCCAACGGACGTCGTTCTCGATTCGAGCATAGCCGCAAGACGTCATCAAAGGTGGGCTCCACGAGCTGCCCCTTCGCTTCGTTCTTTGTGTCCACCATATCTTTCGTCTTCGTTCTATCTCTATCATTGACATCAGTGCCGCCGTTTCCATCTTGCCGAGCCAGCGACGCGTGGTATCGCGCGACTATACGGAAGGCGAGACGCAGCTCGGCCTGTTCACTCTCTGTGAGCTCCATGGAGGCGCCCACCTCGCGTATACGCCGCCACACCGCGCATTCGAATGCGTGTCCGGCGTCCCAATCATCCGCCTCCTCCTCCGCTGAACAGTAGAACGCAACACCGCACCCGCCGCTGCACGGCCGTAGCGACGGTGCCATCACTGCCACACTAGTAGTCGTGTCTGGGTCATCCTCCTCTTCGCCCTCTCCCTCCTTTTCCTCCTCGTCCTCCCCAACTTGGGTATTTCCGGACTTTGCTCGGCGATCATCATGGCCGCTTTCCGGTCGATGTCGGCGGACTGAGGACTGTCGAGACTGGTCAGGACCATGGTAGCGGAAGCACCGCGCGCAGGTGCGAGCGGAGAGCTTGGGCGCGAGGGCGTACGGGAGGGCATCGAGCACCACCTCGCCACGCTTGATGGGGCGAGCGCTCACCACGTACCGGCCACGGCCGGGTCCGCCCGAGGTCTGCTTGATGGGGAAGTCCCGGAAGAAGGTGGCCGCCCGCTGCTCCTCGTCCTTCGTCTTCTTCCCCGTCTGCATTTGGATAACATGAAATCGTTTCCAAATGTAATTCCATTTGGTATATTGCTTTCAAATATTTCGAAATAACACCCAAACAATCCTTTCTTAGAATCGCTGTCCAGGTGTGTCAGGTGAGTCATGATCATCAAGGAGCGGGGCCAGGGCCAACGAAGGACACGCTGTGAGTGACGTAGTAACAGTCTCCTGCTTGCGGGACAATAAGCGGGTCAGGTGCCTGAACTGCAGCACCGGTTACCGGATCTGGTCGCAGGAGTGCGGTATCACGCAGCGCGCTGGCGGGATCGCGAGAGAAGTAATTGTAGGGCGACAGCCAGAACGATGCGTGGTTAGAGGACGTGACTGTGACGGGGACGTCTTCTGCATGAGGATAGTGAGTTACGCCGACGTTGACCCACGCTACGAGATCCTCCTGTTCGAGGGAGTCCCCATCAAGCCATGAGTCCAAGCTCCTGTGGATAAGGTAAGATCAAAAGCCCTGACTGACGAGCTGGCTGTGCAAGATACCTCATACTGGATATAGATGTATCAAAGGCTCGAGCCTGAGCATACACATTGTTCACAGTTGGCTCGTCTTCCTTGCGCTTGACAACAGCAAGTTGATACTTGGTCCATGAGATCGCCTCTGGAAAAGCGCCGGTTGTATCGTACAGGTTCTTCATGAACGAAGTCGACTGGAACCTGTACCCTCTCTCCATGCCCCACCTGGAGGATCGCACCATCGGAAGCACCCGTTAATGATGTATGTACAGCACAAGAGCTAATCAACTGACGTACTCATTCTTGCTTCCGTTGTTGGTGAAGACAAACATCATAGGATTGTGGTAATCAGGGAAGAATGTGGAGTTGTTCTCGCTGGTGACGTAAGTATGCTTAGGGACAGGTCGGGTTTTGGGCACGTCGAACCAGGGTGCGTTGTAGGTCTGGATAGGGAAAGAAGTTGCCCGCAGAGTGTTAGCCGTCCCGAGCACGTCAATGTCCACCTTGTAGGAGAAGATGTGCTGATGCAATGTGCCCGCTCCATTCGGGCCTACCCTGTGTGTGGTGAGATTAGTTCCGAACAGGGCATCATTGTCAACATGTCGCATTTACCGATGGCTACCGTATTGCTGGTCGTCATCCAACCAGTAAGTACCCTGAAGATATCCTGTGGCAGCCACCAGCGCCTGCACGGCGCCAGTTGGGTAGAACTCGTAGTCCTAAGCAGAAATCGTCGATTAGCTTCCACCGTATGGCGCATCGCGAAGAGTAAGCAATCCAGTACCAAAACGTAGTCGTAGTTGTAGTCAGTTATGGCGTGCCTGAAAACCAGCACGTGCTTGGCCAACCCAGCGTAGAAGTTATAGGGGTCTATCCAAAGCAGTGATGAGTGAATGTACGACAAGAAATGATGAGATGGATTTACCTCCGATATCGAAATGGCGACGAAGAGCCATTGCAGCGTCCTTCTCAAACACGCAAATGGCATTCTTGTGAATCTCAGGCTCACCAGTAGCATATAATTGTACTACGTCCAGGAAGGTGGCTGTCTCTGGACAGTCCACTCCTGCTCTCAGAGGGAAGGCACTCGCGCCGAAGCCCCAGGCTGTATCCATGTAGAGGGAATTGACCTGGAGAGAACAGGCCGAGTTAGGCACATGCTTGGCCGCCAGTTGCTATGCAGCACATGCGTGTACCTGTGACGGATTTCTACCAGAGTATGGAGTACCAAGTTCATACACAATGCGCTTGCCGCGGAAGCGAATGTCCCACAATGACACCCCTGCGCAAGCAATAAGCAAAAGCAGAAGAGTGGCTAGGATGACCGATACGTGTCACGCACCCGAGAGGGGATTGATGCTCCAGTCAAACTGCCAGCTGCTGTACTCGATGTGATTGCCTGAGACATTGTACCGATTGCCACGGGGCTCAATGTGCCTAGAGCCGGGAATATCATCTCCAGGAAAAGGATCCCCTTGTCTGCTTACTGTGTTATTGGATGGCCTGGTAAACGAAGGGATGTGATGGACGTTTACCTGGTGAAACTAGCCCAATCCTTGTTCACCTGCATGTTGATCTTCTCGATCGTGCCCATCTCGTAGGCTGTCTTGAATTCGGTGACTGTGGTGAAGGCTTGTCCATTATAAACTAGTTGAAGAAGCTTGAAATCATCTGAGTTAGTGCTGTTGTGCTCCACCAGCGTCTCGAAGCCAACCGCCTGCGGGACAACAAGGAAATCCGGATGGGTGCCTCATCATCAACATCAGCGCGGCGCCATATTCACAAACCTGAATCCAGAGCCCATCCACCGAGTAGACCCAGAAGAACCAAGTCTGGCGAGTGTTTGGGGTCGTCGCAGTGCTACGTGGGGCAGAATCGGTGTACGTCAAGCTTACCTCTACAGTTAATGCACGTTCGTGTGAATTGCGGCGGCTGGTGTTGAGCAGCTAAGGGACAATGGGACGAGATGTACCGTCGCTGGAGTTGTACCTAGCGCCGTAGCTCTCCAACAAGATGTCGGACAGCTGCTCGGCCAAAGGCGCCATGACCTTCTCGTCGATGGCAGCGTACTCAATATCATCTGGAATGCGCGAGTTGAAGGGAATGTCGGTCACGCCCTTGTAGGTCTGCGTATCCCACCGCTGTGCCGTCGTCTCCGCGGAAGTCGGAAGTGGTCCCACCTGTGCCCCCCCCCCAAATGTTCAGATGGCCGAATGGTCAGGCCGATCTCAACGGTGACGGAAAGGAGGTTGACGTTTGGAAATTGCATGACGGAATGAAGGTTACCTTGAACTCTTGGACCTTTAGTTCATGGCACAGGTGGAGCACGACGTGTGCATAGCGCTTGGGCTTGGGTCCGCCCTGGTCGAGGTAGGCCAGGGCCTCGGCCTTGTTGGGTGGCATGGCGTCGATGTAGAAGATATAGTTGTCCTGTAGACCGGCTTGGGAGATGGAGGTGAGGTTGAAGCTAGCCTGGCCGAGCAGCCACGACGTCACATCTCGATGCTCATCGGCCGAGAGGGAGGCGAAGATGGTCTGCTGCGTCGCCGACAACAGTCCCGATCTAGTAGAGCAGTAGTTGGTGGTATCGTGGCAACTGTCCTCGATAGAGGGGATGGTGACAGTGAGAAGGAGGATGATGAAGATGGTGAAGAGGACGAAGACGGCGAAAGCCGCCAACGCCCCCAGAATGGTGAAGACCAGCCACTTGGGGGTTTCGGCAAGACCCATCAGGAGATGAAGTAGAAGAAGAGTGCCTCAAGCACTCAACTACGTGTGTTGTGTACGCCTGGGAGTGAGTAGTAACAACTGGCGTCAGGAACTTGGAACACTTCATCATGCACGAGTTCCTGCTTGTTCTCGGCTACAAAATCAGCCAATAGCTGACGGTCAGCGGAGTTGAAGATTGCGAACTACAGCTGTGGTTGGCCGACATATTCGGGTCATTTGCCATAACAGGACTGGCTGATTTAACTGCGTGGCATATGGGTGCCATGGCCATCTTAAGATGGTCAACTAGAAAGGAGGTTGGTGAGGGGGCTTCCTGAAGAGAGGAAGTGGAGGGCCAGGTGAAGAAACAAGGGAAGGAGGCGCCGGAACAGCAGTTGGAGTCCACCAAGAGCAGATCCTCGCGCACCTCACATGTTGTCTTCTCGAAGCTTAGTCACACACTCTCTCTCTTCTCACTCTCTCCTTGTCCTCATCACGTGGTGAGTGACCGTTGCCACACCACCACGCAGCTCCGCCATCGCCTCATCTCTCGTCCCGTGACCCGCACCGCTTGAGAGAATAAATAAGAAAGCTCACTTGCGGCTTGCTTTACGTGAAGGTGCGAGGATGCAGAGTGAGGTTGAGACCGCCGCGGTCGGCTCAGAACTCCTCAGTAAGCTCATAGATGAGGTCCTCCGTCTCCTCCTCGGCCTTGGCGAAGGCCTTCTGGAGCTGGAGCTTCTTGGACTCGTAGGCAGCGGTGTTGAGCTTCTTCTCCTGATAGCTCACTTCATTCTGGGTCAGGTCATCGAGAAGGCTCTGCTTCTCCTTTTCTTTCCGCTCGAGTTGCTTGAGCTTCGTGGCTAGGCCCACGTGCAGCTCGTCCAGCTCGGCTTCAATCTTTTGCACCTCCTTGACCGAAGCGTTGAAGGCGGACTCGGCCTTCCTCTTCTCCTGCACCGAAAAGGTCAGTCACACGCAATATGACCTTCTTTCTGCAAGTACGCAGTATACCTGAAGGGCAGTGGGAGAGTTCTTGCCAACGACCTTCTTGACAACCTGCTGTTGAATATCGCCGCGCTGCTCGTGGATATCCTTGATCTTGGTGAGGAGATCCTGAATCCTTGCTTGCTTGGCTTCCTTGGGGTCGAGGACCTTCTCCTGAAATGGACATTGTAAGAAACTTGATTGAATGCAATTCTCTATGAATCAGTGTAACGAACCTTAGCGATCGACAGCTCAAAGCGGACGTAGATCATGGCGAAGACGAAAACCACGAAATATGTGATGACAAGGATGAAGGGCTCGATGAACATGCTGCTCTTGCTGAAGTTGTACGTGACCTGGAAGTGCTTGTTGTGTTCAATAATGACGTTCTTCTTGTGGGCAATGACGACAGGCCTGCCTGCCGTATCCAGGTAGGTCTTGTGGATTGCGGTCTCCTCCTTGTCAAGAGGGAACGGGGTTACGAAGTGGGCGTTCCTGTGTGTGATTGAGGGTTAGAACACATAAAAAAATAAAACAAAATAGTAGAGAAAGCGTACTTGGAACCCTCGGGCAGGATCACGCGGATAACAAGCTCATCAATGACGGAATCAAGACCGACCTCCTTGCCAAAGGTGATGTTGAGGGTAAGCTTGGAGGAATCCGAGGCATCGCTAAGCACGTAGGAAGAAAGAGGCAGGTTGTAGCCGAAGGTGAACTTGGTCTTCCAACCACCGAAGAGAGGGAAACGAGGAGTGAGGTCAACAGCGAGCTTTTCGCCCATGACAGTAATGTCAGAGGTGGAGATGTTGCCGATCTCGTCCCTGTAGTAGATGTCCGACGCGTGGAGCGGGAGCAGGTTGACCACAGAGCGGATGACCGGTGCGTACTGGCCGCGCATAGCACGCTGATAGTCGAATCGCGAGAAGGAACCCTGAAGCTTGGCACCGTCGTGCTGCATCTCGATCTCTTCAGTGATAGCCACGTTGCCCCAGTGAGAAATCTCGATCTCCCGCACCAGCTTGGTGATGGTGAGGAAAGGCTGTACATTACAAATCAGCAATTCGTTAGAATCACAAATTGAAGATGCTCTTCACTACAGCCCGCATTTTTTTGAGAGCGACATGGGAGAAAAAAAAAAATCATTCTCTCGCCGCGATCGCCAAAGAGGGGAAGGGAGGATTTGGAGTACCGAGTTGTTTTCGAAATGGATCTTGATGGGGGTGAGCTGGAGGGGCTGGACATCCTTGAAGGGGCCATACGTGATGGCATTATCCTTCATGGCGGGAGCCGGCTTGATGGCATCCTTGGTGTAGCTCTCGACGGTGGCCGAGGGCAGACCAATGGTGGTCTTCTGGACACGTACGGGGTAGGGCAGGAGCACGTAGAGGGTGTCGGCGTAGGTGACGAGCTGGTTCTCGTGCTGGCTAATGTGCGTCGGGTAGGGGTGCAGCACATGAGTGAGCACGTAGGCCACCGCGAAATTGATCTTGGCCTGGGGCTCGACGGCCTTGTCCAAGGTGACTGTGTAGGAGACGACCTGATCGCCGGCCTTACCAGCGGCATCATCGCGCGTCACTGGCGAGCGGAGGGGCTGTGTTTCTTGGTACGCAGCGATGTAGGCCACATGGGCGGCGGTCTCGGCCGGGAGAGCAATGTGGAAGGTAGATGCGGCCTTGTCGCCCACATTCGTGGCCTCGATGTTGATCTGAACGCGCGGGTTCTGAGTGAGGACCGTGATTTGCCTTTCCGCCCTTACGACATCCCACCCACGGTAGATGTCGGCCGCACTGGCGTGCGAGGCGACGAACAGCAGGGCGAGGAGGCCCAGCAGCAAGCCAACGAGAGACCTGTTCATCATTGCGCGATGTCCTCCCTCTGAGCGTCGATGCTGCTCCAATTTGCGCCCGCACAGACGAAGAACCAGGCGCTACGTGACGTCACCTTACAAAAGGACTTTGAGAGGAAACCAAATCGTTTCGTAAATCAACATTTTTGTTTTATTTGGCTTTCGCAGTTTTATTCAAACGCGAAGAAGAGGAAGAGGAGGACATGATGATAGGAGCAGTACTGTTTACAAACATCAGAAGGTATCTAAACGAGAGGAAGAAAGAAGAGAAGTCCATGAACCGCGGAAGTAGATGATGGAAGCTCGTATTTCTAAATGATACAATACAGAGGAGAGGAGAAGAAACAAGAAGAGAGAAGCAGGAGGCAGAGAGTGGTAGCACGAACAAAAAATAAGTTATGCCTGTCGCGTAAGCAGTTCTATTACACTAGTTTGTTGGCGAATGTACCTGGACGACGACCAGCCTCGATTTTTTTTCCATCCGAGCTAGGCCATCAGTCGTCCGCACCGCGCTCCTCGCCAACAAAATAGTGGAAGATGATATCGAATCCTTCCTTGTAGACGCTGTAGCCGAATCCTTTCATGAGGTACTGGTACTCGGCGTAGGCTGGTCCTTCGGAGCCGAGAGCGCCCTCGAAGGCCGCGAGGTCGTCCTTGTTAGCGCCGGAGATATCGCACAGGGTTAGCACATTGTCGGTGGTCGGGTTTGGCTGCAAGATGCCGAGGCGGACAAAGCCCTCGGACGACGTAACGATCGAAAGGCTGAGCGGAGTGACCTTGGAATTCTTGAGCACTTCGAGAGCGTCTTCAGGAAGAGCCGGGAAGCCAAAGCAATCGAAGGCATCAATAGCCTGCTTAAGCTGATCCGGGAACGAAGCACCTGCGCAGGCAAGATAAAAAAAGAAGGTCAGAACGGCAGAACTTGTTCGCTGTACTATTGGTTCATTTCGGGTGATAAGCTCAATTTTTGAATAACAAATAGCGTTCGGAGAAAAAGCATGCAACAACTACGACAAAGATTGAAAAGAGATGAACGGAAAATGAAGATTGAGGCGAGGACGAAGTGAGAACAGAGAGAGAAGGAGCGGGTATGTACCTTGAAGCTTGATTCTGATTTCAGTCTGTCGAGGGGGGGCGGCACCCATGTCGCGACCCACGCTGTACACCTTGTCGATACTGTGTTTGTTGGCCCATTCCTTGACCTTGACTGAGGGCTCGCCCGGGTCGGCGGCCTCAAGAGCCAGGCTGAGGGGGATTTCGACAGGGAAGTACCAACCACCGTCCATACCGCCCTTGCCCGACATGTCGATCCAGGAACCGATCTTGACGGGGTTGATAAGAGCACCGACGTCGTTGAGCCTATCGATTTCGCTCTCGGGTGCGCCGACGTTCCAGAAGAAGTCCACCATTCGTTGAATGAAGATGTTCTGAGGACCGGCCGTTCTCCACGTGAGCTTCTGCATGCTGGCCGACGTGAAGACGTGGAACTCGATGGCCATGCCACTCGTAAGGTCGTCCGCCGTGGGGATGCTCTCCGACCAGATTTGCCAGAATTCCAAAACTTTGCTCTCGTCCTCCTGGAGGAACGGGATGCAGCCCTTGGCCAGCGACAGCTGCGTGCGCGGGGACACGTTGGCTCCCGCCACGGCCTTGCTGGTCTTGGCCTTATCGGCGCCATCCTTCTTGGCCGCGCCGGCCGCATTCCCGTCGGCGTCCTTGTTGGCATCGTCCTTCTTCACTGGTGCTGCTGTCTTTTCGGTGTCCTCGCTCCTCACCTCACCGTTGGGCGCGGTCGACGGCGTCGTGGACGAAGTGGCGGAACCCGCGCCTCCGCTGCTGGCGCCGCTGTTGCCGCCCTGTTTTTGCAGGTTGTCGATGGTAGCATTGATGGCCGCCATCCATTCTCGCTTGGACGCCTCCGTGTCCGCAGTGATAACGAACGTCCTCTGCGCGGTCCTTACCTCGAACGCGTACTTCTTCTTAGTCAGATTAGTCTCTGAAAGCACCGAATTCTTCTCCAGGTCGATCGTTCCCTTGGGCGATTGATCCTGTACGTAAACGAATTCATGTGCGGTAAGTTGAATGTGAACAAAAAAAGGACATGTATCATATTGTATACGAAATGGACGTCATCTCCATATTCGTTTTTTGATATAGATTATTGGTTTTCCCTACTGCGCAACATGTACAGTTGGGAATTTGAGGAAGGAAGACTGCTACATGTGTGCAAATAATTGGAAGGGAAAGAAGGGAGTAAGTGTGGGGGAGGCGCGGTACCTTGGGGGTTTTGAAGTAGAAGATGGACCCGTCCTTAAGTACACACCATCTCCTCTTCCATGTTTTGATGCTACCGCCCTGCTTGGTCAAGTAGCCATCCTTGTCCGGATTTGTAAGGGAGGCGACCGAAATGCCCTGTGTAGACACGAATCATATGCGGAAGTCGGATTAGGAACGGGGGAGGCTCATCTTTTGCACAATAGTTGCCCATGTGTCCTCAAAGAGGTATAAATGCAGCAAATGGGGAAATGAATGAAGAAAGATGCCGGGAGTAAGGGTAAGGGTAAGGGTACCTTGAGAGACATGTTATTTCGCACTGTATGTAAAGGGGAAGAGGGGAGAGAAAGATCAAAGGCAATTCACAAATCCTCCCAAAGATTATTCTTCTACAAAGATACGCTCTTGCCTCTCGCTAGGGGGAGATTCTTCGGCTCTTCGTGTGCGTCACACCGCCTTCCTCTTCTTGAGGCCACAGTTTCTGGCTGTGTGTGTTTTGGGTGTTGTGGAGGCGGCAAAGGGGCCAATCGCGTGCAAAATGAACCGTTTGTCGGCATAAAAGCGCAAACATGCACGGAACTCGCGTTTTCTTCCGTTGTGCCGTTAGCGCGTGCCATTGGCTGAAATCGACAAGACGGGATCGACCGCTGGGGAAGACCGTCTATGGCGACGAGCTTTAGCCCAAAGGCCCGGCACACGCTCCCAAACTGCAAGTACTTGCGAAGTTGAACTGAAAATCATGAAAAACACACTGAAAGTGAAATAGAACGAAAAAGAAGGAAAATGAACACTTTTTTGTTGGTGCTTGCGAAAACTGAAAACTGGCGAAGGGGTGCTATCGTCGAAGGAGAAGCGCACGAAACAAGACCATCCGCAGCACCTCACATGGCACGATCGCAACCTCGGTGAGGACGCCGTCCCAGAAGCCGGCAATGCCACGATTGGCGTAGAGGTCCTTCACGCACTGCAGAATGTTGGCGTATTTGCCGGTCTGGAGGTTCACGGCGATTGTACTCAGAGGGTGACACGCAAGTCGCACACCCATGCGTACGCCATACATCCACAAAGGAGTGGGGATCATGCTCAAAAATTGAGGCTTTGCTCGTGGAGTCAGCTCATCGGCAATGATCTGCACGGCGAGGTAGGTGGCGAAGGGTAGAATACCAGCGTAGAGATTACCCAACAGCGTTATGCCGTACTGGATCACTCCTTGCACATCATCACACTTTGTATCTAATTACATTAGATGTCAAAAAAACTGGTTAGTTGTCTCTCAACAGTAGAGTTCTACCTGCTGTACCTCTTTGGGGAACGATGTGATCGAGGATCAAGTCGGGATAGGAGGTGTCCGGCTCAGCCAAGGTCATGCGCGTCTGCACGGTGAAAAGAGGATACGACACCAAAATGCAAAACGCTTGTCTGCCCAGATGTCGCGCCGCTGGCGAGTGTGCGCTGAAGTAAGGTTGGAGCTCCACCTTGAAGACTCCCTATTGAGGCGTCATGTTAGAGTACTGGTGCAGGAACAAAAATTCACAAGCACATACCATGGCCGTGTGAAAGACCACCGCACGCAACAGGTGAACGACGCTGCCTCTGAACCACTCACTGGGGAGCTGTCGCCTCAGGCGTGCAACTTCATCCACGAGAGAGCGCCCTTCAGCCTGCTGCCGCACTCGCAGCACGTGGAAGCCGCTACGCAGCGGTTGCGTGAATGCGCTGGAGAGGAAGGCCTGCAAAAGTCCATCGAAGTAGCCCTTGTGCAGCGGCAGCACACCGTGCGCACCCCACGCGGCCATGGTAGTTCCTGGAAGGTTGTTGCTGTTCCTGTTTTCTTTTATTTTCTTACCTACCATCACAGCACACTATTTCCCCGTCAGTGGGCAAACGGGCGAGATGGCGCACGTTGGGCACTTGATGCCGTAACAGCGAAAGGCCTTGCGGACGAGCGGCCCATGCTTCTCTTCCTTGCACGGAGCCTATCCAGATAGTTCACTAGCGAGCGATTCATAGCCATCATCTCTGCCAGCAGCAAAGCAAGGCAGAAGTGAACAAAAGGGGGTCTGAGCCAACAGACGCGGGATGAAGTGCCAAGTCCGCCGTCAGTATGGTAATACCTGCGGTAAGATCTCTAATTCTTGCCTCTTCTGCGTGCACCCCGATCAATGCTTGCGCAGTGGACGAGTCGGGCGCACTGCTGACTCCTTCATGGTCTGGCAAGGAGGTCGACAGTACGTTCCCGTGAAATATGCGTAAGTGGCTGAGCGCGTACCAGCTGTCGCCTCGTTCGGTTGTTCCATGATCAATCTCAGGCGCAAGAATTCCGTCTCGATCCAGTGCTGCTTCTTCATCTCCTCCATGTCTGCGAGTAGCCTGGCGTTCGTCTCCTCCAGCTGCCCGATCTGTTCCGGGATAGATGTTGTCAACGTTGCCGGATGACTCTTGTGGCAATGTCTGTTCTTCAGTTGTACCTTCTCGATCAGGCTCTTCGCAAGTGCGTTGTCTTCGTGGCGCTCCTCGGTTTCCTCTCCTGATGCGTTGCCTGTATGGCCGGAGCGCGGCAGCTGCTCCTTGGGTGCCAGGTGCTTCGAGGGTTGAGGAAGGGTGGCCGCAAGCGCCGACTCTGAGCCTGCGTAGGTATCGTTCTCCAGGTCCATCTCGGCGGACTCCGTGCTCTCGCACATGACCTCCTCGCTTGCTACTCGCGGGCCGACGTCTTCCTCCTCATCATCGTCGTCCAGGCAGCCCTCCTCCTCCCTCGTCTGTATCTTCTCGAAGTGATTATGCGGCTCTTCCTGCTTGAACTCTCGTAGCCCGCCCGATGGCTCCAGCTGCTTGGGCTCTCCTTCCTCCTCTTCTTCTTCCTTCTCTCCTCTTTCACCTTCCTCCTCCTTCGACCAACGACGCCTTCGCCGCTTGGAAGATGGGGTGGCCACGTCATCTTCTGGAACGTGCCTCTCCTCCGGCTGCGCGGGTACCGGCTCGGCGACCGGCGGCGACGACGGCTCTTCCTTCGCCGAGAGGGTCTCCACGACTACAGCAACCGCCGCTACGGCGGGGAAGGCCACA
>CDEZ01021762.1:0-10093 GCA_000826365.1 Acanthamoeba royreba | reverse complement strand
CAGTCAAGGACGGCAAGGCCTACAACATCGCTTTCTCCACCAACACACCAAAGACTGACACGCGCCCTTACCCTATCTTTGCTCGTATCATGAGCTCGTTTACCATTCTGCCTGAGGGTTACGCTTCTAAGGCTAACCTGCTGGTCTTGGAACACCTTGTGAATAAGGTGCATTACTCACATAATGCCAATATTGGCCTTATTGCTCATGCTCTGTTTCCTCAGTTCTCCTTTGAGTTCCCCGAAGAGGAATGGATTCCGAGGGAGGGCATGATGATGACCACAATTTCCTTCGAGCACGGCATGACCGATGATGGCGCTCCTCGCTCGAACGTCAACCTGGTCATCACCGATCTTAACACCGCGCCAATCAATGTGGAATCGCTTGACGACTTCACCACAATCGTGCGTGAACAGCTGAGCATGGCTGTTGACTCGCTCAAATTTGTGCATCAGAAGGTACGCACTCCATGGTTGCGAATGTGGCCTTCTTTTGCTCAAACGCTGTGTTTTTTCAATATCACGAACAGGATGTGAAGATGGGCGGAAAGGATGCCCGCGAGCTGCGGTACCGGGGAACCATTGCCGACCGGGAATTCGGTTTTCAACAAACATTCACCCTCGTCAATAACCACGCCTACGTAATCTCTTTCTCTTCGCTGCTTCCTGACTTTGACGCTGAGATCAAGCTTGCGACGCCTATTATCGACTCCTTCGCCTTCCTGTGAGCTCGTCTCATTTCAAACCGAACCGATAAAGCATCTGCCCGCATTCTCTCTTGTACACTCCGCGCGCGGATGAGAGGAACTGCTAGTAGAACACGTGCAATCGGGAAGTGGGGCTGTGGTAAGCTTATTGTTGGTTCCGCAGCAGCAACGCACTGTACAAAATGGATCGCATTGATCGTAGGGCTGCTCTATGGCAAGATGTAGAGGCTTACGCTTCTGCCTAATGGAATTGATTGAGGAGGATGTTGGTAGCCAGCGTGGGATCGCCTTGCGCGGCACGAAGGGCCTGGATCACCATCGCGCGATCGAATCCCATCGCCGTTAGCTCGCGGATAGCCTCTTCGCTTGGTTCCACTCGAGCAGCGGGCGCAGGCACTCCGCCAAAGGCTGGGTACTCATCAGCGTCCGGCTGCTGCTCGATGAGATTGAATGTCAGACTGAGTTTACAATCAGTACATGGCTGCAGCGTGGAATACATACCGGACGGCGGGCTCTCCTGGGTCGTACCCTACGAGTGTCGGATGACTTAAGAAGCGGTAGAAGGACTGCGGCACAGAAGTTGCTGACAAAGCGCGGCAGCTTGAAGTTGTTCAACGGGAGTGCGGGGGAACGATAGGCAAGGCCACCCAGGACGCCACTCAAACCGGCAACCAAGGATGCAGGGGAGTGCGAGAACAACAGCTGCGAGTTCATCGGGACCATTAGGCGAGCTGCATACAGACGTAATTGCAACACAGAGCACGAAGGCTCACCTGCAAGCCCAAGATGTAGACGAAGAACTTGTCACTGAGGTTGACTCCAAGGAAGCGGAAGCGTGAGCTTGCAGGAATGTAGGAGTAAAATAGGACGAAGGCTGCGAATATAAAGGCATATCTACAACAGATCACACGATAACAGCAAAACGTTAGTCAATGAACGGCCATCGCATGATAAGCAACACCATCAATGTCGATGTCACGTACGGTCCTGATACAAACTCGGAAGTGGGCTGAAAGACAGTGAGGTACGCCACTTGCACCAGAGTAGAGATGGCAAAGGAGAGGAAGGCAAACGCCTACAAGCGAAGAGGAAGACACAAAATGGTCGTCAGTAAGCACTTCGAGCTCGTCGTCGTCCACACGTCTCCATCACACGCGTCCACGATCGGGCAATGGTGGCTCTAAGAGAAGCTTACCCCGAACTTGGCAGAGCCCATCTGCCTCTCGAAAACACGGAAGTAGTATATGAGTATGAGCCCAAAGAGGAGCTCTCCCGGGCTGGTGAAGAAGAAGTGGTTGGTTGCCAGCTTCCACACTTGCCACCGGTTCACCACGTCGTTCAACAGGCTGCCCAGTTTCAGATGCGGCAGCATGTTAGTTACCCCGACCAGGACTGACGTGCCGCCTGTCAGCAGCAGCAGTCCCTTGGTCACCGGTGCATTCCCTGCCATGGATAGGCACCCGTGGATTTGCGTCAGCAAAAAAATCAATTACAAATGGCGAGACCACGGCTCGCAGATTTCTGATCAGATCGACCAAAAGGCTGAATGAATGGCAAAGGAGGTTTTCGTACGGAATCCAGAGGTAGTGGACTGCATGAGTGTGGCGTCAGATTCAATTTGTTTTGATCTTCTTTGCTTTCCAGGTCCTGCCAACTCGTTTTCGTTTTCTTTACTTTTTTCTTACACATTTCCTAAGGCCAGAAAAGAAATAAAGCGAGAAAAGTTCCGCGGTAAAACTAGTTGGAATACTTGAAAAACTCCTTGGAATACTTGACATTCCTGGTTTGTCATTAATTATTTATTAATTTGTCTTTTCAGGTGACTGCGACAACTCGAACTTACTGCTGGTAGCAGAGGTTCCAAGCAGCATCCCTGCTCTCACTCACAGAATAGACGCCAGAACACACAACACCTCACCACCTGTTTGTCAAGTGCAAACAAAAGATGTCAGAGACGGCTGCTCTTGAGGGGAATGTGGCGCGGGAAGTGCTCGCCGTCCTGCAGAGGCTGGAGGCGCGTCTCTCAGTTCTCGAGGAGCGTGTCGAGACGCTCTCTCTGGGAAGCGGTGGCGGCGAGCCCTCTGGTCCATCCACCTCGCTGGATACCATGCTTGAGGACGTTCTCGTCAAACTCTACCAGGCACTCCTCCTCTTCCTCATTCTCCTCATTCTCTTTTGGATTATCCTATTTATTATTTATTATTTATTATTTTTAACAAATCCATATTTCTTTTTCCATGCTTTATGGAATCCTTTACGAAAAAGAACCAAAACTATATTGCTTACATTGTCTTTAAAAAAAGATTGAGAATAGGGTGGACTCGATAGAGAAGCGACAAGAGAAGGCCCGCGAGGACAAAGAACAGAGGCGCATCGACAAGCGGAGAGCCGCCGCTGCGCTTCTACGGCAGCAGGGTCTCGCCATGGGCGCTCAGCGGCAGACAGCAGCCATCGCTCCACTTCGTGCAGTGCCGCCGCGTCCTCCCGCCAAGAAGCCGCCCACGCTTCCTCTCACGCTCTCCGTTCCGCATCATCACAGTGGCTCCGATTCCGCAGGGAATGTGCATTCTCTAACCGAAGACGGGGACAAGGATGCGGAGAGCGGAACCGAGTATCACCAGGACACTGTGGCGCACCTCACGGCCGTGGTGGAGGCCAGCAAACCGCTTCCCGCCTTCCCATCGCCCAACACCCGCCGACGGACTAAGTCCATGACGACCTATATCCCTCTCGGCCAATCCAGCGAACTGCTCCTCCAGCTCGCTGATATGGGACTCCAGTAGTCCTCCTCTACCTCACCTCGAGAGGCGAGTTCTCTTGTTCATGCGCACCGGCAACGTTCCTCTATGTACATACGATTCCTTGTCATCCAAGAATCCTGTTCATCCTTCCTGTGGTCCTCACACAATGCCCACTGAAAAGAAGACAACATGTCGGAGTAAAAAGGATCAGAAAAGAAGGTGGCAACCAACTCGTACTGGTTAAAACATGTATTTGCGCAGATTCGGAGCCTACGGGTAATCCTCATCAATGTCTTCTCCAGAGCCAAAGTCCTCATCGAGCTCGGACTCCAGCTTGGGCGGCGGGTGGAAGGGCGAGAAGATCGTGAAACCGCCATACTTGTAGGAAAAGATGCCCATGTTCCGGGCCCGCTTGATGGTGTGCGCCAGCTTCCGTTGATGCCTGCGGCAGTTGCCGTTATGTCTACGGCCAATGATGTCACCCCCGGCCGTCATGAACATGGTCAGGAGTGGCACGTTCATAGGATCTAGCACGGGTCGCTGCGCAGCAGGTCGGCAGAAGATGCACTTCTTGGCTTTCTTCAGTGCTTGATTGAAATCCGCTTGCAGCTTCTCTTCGCTGAACTTGAGCATGTCGGTGGACGATACAAAGCCCTCAGGCTTGATGTACTTGTCCTGCTGAGTAACCTCTGGTTCCGTCACTTCCTCAGCCATTTGCTCGCTAGGAATCCTCTCAACCAGTGTCAGCTGCAGAAGAGCATCCCAAAATAGTCAGTATCCCATCTCTCATAGTATGATAGAGGCGCAGTTACATTAGCTCTGAATTGGTCTCTGAGTTCATCTAAATCAGTCGGCTCAACCTCAGGGTCTGTATCCGATTCAGAGAAGACCTTACGCTTGTTGGCCAGTTCCTGCAGTGATTGTCAACATCTATCCATCTTCGTTTGAAGCAGAATAACATGAACGGACCTCGTTCAAGTACTTATCAAGCCTCTTGCGCTTGAAGGTATCGGACACAGTTCTACCTCCAAAAACAGAATTCTTGATAAGGAAAGGATTCTCTCTGAACTGTTGGTCAGCCTTTCCCTGTGCTACCGCACGCATCGTGAACGGCTTCCATTCCAACACTGTCAATGCACAATCCGACACATCATCCTGGTGAGCACATCATCCATGTATGAGCGTTCAAACAGCCTTTTGGATGCGCACCCTGTTTCAGGCGCTCCTCCTCAGTAGTTTGCTGATACCACTCGGGGTCGAGCAGGACGTAGGGCATTTGCTTGGGCTTCCGCTGTTCACCCGCGAACGTGACGAGCTCATCGCCCGTGCTGGCGAGCAGCCCTTCCGCAGCGGGACTACTTTGGATGATTGTCGCTATGCGCGCTAGGCTGGGTGCTGTGTAGCAAGGGAAATATTAATAACGAACATCGGTACATTAAAGTTTGTATTTTATATTGAAAAACCAACTTGAACTGCTTGTACCATTTAAAACATTTCAGAAAATGAGATATGTTTTTTAAAATATATAATATATAAAATCAAACATCAAAGATCCAACAAGAGGGATTTTGTCTTTACGTACAGGTTTCCGGTTTGCGTCCAGGAAAGGTGTGGATCACATGATCTTCGATGTCCTTGAGTTCCTTACGTACGGCCTCCACCCAGCGCTCATAGGCATCGTTCTGCTCCTTCTCCTCGAGGGCAGCCTCTATCTGGGCCCTCCGCATCTTCATCTCCTCTGTCTCTTCCTCCTTGTCCGCAGCATCTTCCGCTTCTTCCTCTCCGGAAGCCTCCGCAGCGGCAGAAGTGGATTCATTGGCATCCTTGGCCTCATCCCAGAGTCCGCCGATGGGGCTAATGTGAAATCGACGTCGACCGGACACCAGCAGGCCCTGCACACCAGATCCGCGCAATCCCAAAATTGCGGCGGGGGCAGGTGCCGTCGATGCCCCTCGATAGAGGGGGATAGCAGCCAACCGAGGTGCGAATTGTCTTCGAGTAATGCTGCGCATGGTGTGCGTGTAGCGGGACTCACGCGATGCCTTCGTCAATTTGGCCCACTCGATTCGCCTGTAGGAAAATTCTTTTCCCTTATTTTCTTTGATATCCAAAAAGAAAATAAGAAATGTGAAGAATCTGATGTAAATTGCTAGCGAAGCTTCTGGGACCTCTTGCTCCTCTGCCGATTAATTTCGGCGTTGGCATCATAATAAGCAATTGTACATTTATCTTTCCCTGTCATAGTTGAGCCGAGTGCACACCAAATGTCGCTGGACATCAAGCTCAAGCGAATGGATCGGGTGTACCACCCTGGGGTATGACATTACTGTTATACTAATTTATTGAGGAAGATAATTTTCATTTCCGAATGATGCAATTATAGAAATATATATAATTTTCTATAATTTTACGTTGATTCTTGATTTGAATTTCCCAACAGGAGGTGATTAGTGGAGCGGTGGTGGTCGAAAGCAAGGGTACACTCTCACACCAGGGCATCCAGCTAGTCATGGAAGGCAACACCACCCTGCAGCTCAGCGCCAAGAGCGTGGGCCTCTTTGAGGCTTTCTACAACTCGCTTAAGCCTATTCAGGTTCGTCTGCCAACCTCTTCATGGCGGCATTCATGCAAGAAGAAGGGAGACGGACGACAGGCGGGTGCAGAGTGATGTTGCGTCAGGAGTGCTGCCGCAGTCCAAAGAGGAATGTCCCTGATGATCGAGAATCTCACTGTACAAAATGCACATGGATGGACTGTGCAGATGCTCTATGTTCCTGTTGAAGTGGCTAAGCCCGGCAAGCTGCCCGATGGAACGACCGAAATCCCCTTTGAGTTCAAGTTGGAGCCCCTCGCCGGCCAAACACTCTATGAGACATACCACGGTGTCTTTGTGAACATTCAGTATCAACTTCGCGCTACGTGCGTTCGCGGCTTCATGGCCAAGACGCTGGAAAAGACTGTGGAATTTGTTGTGGAAGTAAAGGTAAGTCACCTATCTGATCCTACTCCTCGGATGAAGTATCAGCAACTAATAGAGAGCGACTTTGCAGAGCCCAAAGAACTATCCCAAGGAACAAGAGGTGCCCTTCACAATTACACCGCAGTCCATCGAGAACGTGAAGAAGGTGAAGATTTTAGCTTTAATCCACCAACATTTACTGACAAAGGCAATGCGGACAGACATCCGTTACTCGCATCCCGAACTTCAAAATCACTGGCAAGCTCACAACAGCCACTTGCATCATCACGCGGCCATTCACGGGAGAGCTGGTGATCGAAGAAGCTGATGCAGTCATCAAATCCGTCGAGGTGCAGCTCGTCAGAGTGGAGACCTGCGGCTGTGCAGATGGTTTTGCGAAAGAAGGTACGCTAGGTCGTGCTACTTTATAACCCACTCGTGCTCACCTACGTCCTTCTCAGCCACCGAGATTCAGAACATTCAGATTGCTGAAGGAGATGTGTGCCGACAGTTGGTGATTCCCATATTCATGATCTTCCCTCGCCTTTTTACATGCCCAACCATCGCAGCCCGTACATTCAAGATCGAATTTGAGGTGCCTACAGAAGGGAGTTGGCCATTCATCACTTACTCAACTTGCTGCTCTTTGTGTGCAGGTGAACCTCGTGGTGCTGTTCGAGGACGGCCATCTTGTTACAGAGAACTTCCCTATTCGCCTGATCCGCACATAGCCCTCTTCCCCTCTTGCTTCTCTCTCCTTCTGCTCTTTCGTTTCGTTGTTCTAAGTCGCTTGACTTCGACTAGGCTTAGTGTTAACAAGTCTTATTTATTACTCCACATTAGAATAATACATGTAATTCTGATATACACACTCAGACCAGCGGTCACGACTCGTCCAGGCTACGCGTAAGCGCTTTGGACTCTCAAGACCCCGCCACACGACGGCGTGTTGCTCTGGAGTCTCTCTGGTGGAGACCACTCCGCTGCATTTTCCCTCACATTTTCTTCCTCTGCAACAGCCACGAGCTCGGTGTTTGCGCGCCACGCCCCTCTGCCCACTTACCTAAAAGGAGGTGGGGAGGGGGCATGTGGAGGGGCCAATGAGGGCAACAGCGGTGCGATAAACCGCTCTTTAGGTTTCCCTTTCTCCAAGCCTTCGCCTGCAGCCAGAGGAAACCAAAAAACCACGACTCCTGGAGTACTAGAGAGGAGACCAGGTTCACTTGGGTGTCGTCGAGGTTCGTGAAGACCCTTCCCCCACGTTCTCCTCTTCACACTAACGACACCCACAGCCCTTTCCCTACGCTCTCCCTTTTGCCGCTCACTACAGTCATTGTATCTCTCCATCTGTTTACCCCTTCTCCTCTCCCTCGTTGCCCGTTCTCTTGTACACTTCACTTCACATTGTTTCTTCCCCTTTGTCGGGACATCTATTCCACATCAAGCATTCATCAGTTAGAATCGTTAGGGAGAAGATCTAAACTTAACGTGGGTGTGGATTCAACAGGCCGCGAGTGAGCAAACGAGAGTGGTGGATAATATCCAACGCACTATCTCGACCTGAACAAACCGCACGAGTGAGACTTAGCGCGATCACCGTTCCCTTTCGACCAACAGGATGTTCAAGAACAGGAAAGAGAAGGAAACCAAGAAGGGAAGGAAGGAAGGAGACCTCCCTGGTGCGCCTTGATCTCTTGGCACTGACTCTGTGGATGAGTGACTCATCCAGACTTCCCTTTTCAGGCGGACGGACGAGCGACTTCGATACGGAAAAGAGGAAGAGCCATGAGCAGAAGAAGCCCGACACCGAGGAGACTCAGGTAGAGGACGAGGAAGAAAGGAAGAGGAGGGAGGAGGAGAAGCGGAAACGCGAGGAAGAGGAGAAGAAGAGGAAGAGGGAGGAGGAGAAGAGGAAGGAAGAGGCTAAGCAGAAGCGCGAGGAGGAGAGGAGGAAGAAGAAGGAGCTTGCCGACCGAAAGAAGCAGGAGGAAGAAAGGCGGCGTGCTGAGGAGGCCGAAGACGATGAGGGCGAAGTACAGGAGCTCGACGCCATCCCCTACGAGGCCGGCCCCAATGGCATCGGCTACAAGGAGATGTACAAGTACTTCCCCTACACTGACCATCCCGAAGTCTTCGCTTCCTACGATAAGCTCCAGACCTTCGCTCGCGAGTACGTTCCCATCTTGAGTGCTACATCTTCAAGACACAATTGATTGACCAACCCTGTACTTCTCCAGGCTGAACACTCAAGTCGCTGCCCCCGAGATTGTGGTTATTGGTCTTCAGGGTCATGGCAAGTCGTCCATCATCGAAGGCATCATGGGCCACCACGTCACCTTCACTGGCTACGGAGTGCGTATCTAGATATTGGAAGGGAGGGGGGAGGCTATTGACTCAGTTCTCTGACCTTTGGATTCTATGTCTGTCCAGACTACCAAGCGTCCCATGTTCCTGACGCTGATCAACAATCCTAAGTGCGACCGCCCCCGTGTGACTTTGAAGAGAGATCCGCTACTCAAGGGTCCCGAGTATGACCACGACATTGTGGTCGCTCTTGAGAACCTTCCTGAGGAACTCCAGAAGAGGAACAAGATCCACAAGCTCTCTGAGGTATGGCCCCTCCCTGAGAACCTCTTCTTCTGAAAAGATGGCTTATTGCTTGCCTCCAGGAGCCTATCTTCGTCCAGTATGAGTACCGCTACTGCTCCAACCTTACCCTCATTGACACCCCGGGTCTTCTTAAGGTACAAGTTGCCTCTCAGTGTGCACTGCTGCAGGTCATCGTGCGCATTTACCTAACGACTTCTTCCTCCGTTAGGATGAGGACGCCGATGCTAAGGGAGATGTGCAAGCGATGATTTACAACCTTGTGAAGCACCCCGACCGGTTCATCCTGTGCGTGGAGGAGGCCAAGGACTGGGACAAGCTCGACATGATGGACTTCATCAAGCAGATCGATCCCGAGTTCTCTCGCACCACTTTTGTTTATACCAAGCTGCACTTCCACCTCCAGCGGTTCACTTCCGCTAGGCAGGTCAACCGTTACCTTCAGGGTGCCATCCCTGACGCGCACTGCTTCTTCACCACGATGCTTCCCTCTCGCGTGCGTGCTCGCTTCGCTGAGCCTGAGAAGTTCCAGGAGAAGATCTTCCAGGTAAGAAACGCCCTCGCATCTTTCTCTTCGTGAAAACTGTCTGGATGACCCTATGCGTCTTTAGTGCACACGTAGGGACGTTAAGGCTCTTGAGCAGCTGCAGTATGACCGAAGACACGAGTCGAACATTGGTGCCGTGCACCTGCGCCAGTACCTCCTCAACTTGGCCTGGAAGAGATACCAGGTAACTTAATGATGGATGCATCAGCCATGTCATAGACACAGCACGTTGACATTCTCGCATTGCAGGATGACATTCCTCACATCCTCAAGCGCCTGAGGGCTAACAAGGCCGACAACGAACTGCGTCTGAAGAAGGTCCAAGCGCAGCTGGAAGGCCTCAACTCGGTGAAACTGCGTTCGATCGCAAGCGACTATGTGGTCAACTTCCTCCAGTGCATCGACAAGCTTCTCGCTGGTACTTCTGAAGGCAACCCTGCGGTCAACGGCCAGACTCTCGAAGAGGAGAAGCAGCACCTGGGCGACGGTGATTGGGTTGATTCACACAACAAGTTCATCAAGGTCGAGCCCGA
>CDEZ01021761.1:0-18774 GCA_000826365.1 Acanthamoeba royreba | reverse complement strand
CCGCCATCTTATAGGTCTCGCTCTGGTACTAGCTGCCACAATTATCCCAACGCAAGGGGAAGATCCGGATGCTGAACGGCTCTCTCAGCCGCTCCCCGTGCTGTGCTGGGGGGATAACGGCCAAGGCCAAGCGCAGCCTCCGAATGGCCTCCAGGCTGTGCAGCTTGCGACCGGTCAGTTCGGAACGTGCGGACTGCAAGCCGATAACACAACGCAGTGCTGGGGCCAGAACACGTACGGCGAGCTAAACATCGCGACCTCCGGTGTGCAGTGGAAGCAGATTGCGATCGGGTTCTCTGTGTCATGTGGCCTCCTCGCCAACAACTCCGAGGCCCGCTGCTACGGAGACACCACCAACTCAGATATCATCCCTCAAATACCTATCATGCCCTTCGTCACCCTCCACATGGGCAGCCAGTTCGCGTGTGGGCTGACCACCGCCGGGGCCGTGGTGTGCTGGGGCTCCAACGTAACGGGCGTCCTCGTGGTGCCGTCGGCCGGGGCGCCGTTCACGCAGTTGGCCACCGGTGATCAGCACGCATGCGCCATCCGATCAATAGATCAAGGCATCTCGTGCTGGGGTTCCAACATCACGGGTCAGCTCGGCGTGCCGCAGGACGTACAATGCTCGCAGATCTGCGCGGGATACTCCATGACGTGCGCTATTCTTCAGCCCAACAGCACTGTGCGCTGCTGGCCTCCTCTCAGCGGAGCACCGTCCTCCACCACCAAGTTCTCTTGGATCACCTGTGGGTACACTCACGTGTGTGGAAAGCTCGCCGACACTGGAGGCATTCTGTGCTGGGGAAACAACGCCAGTGGTCAGACTGGTGTGCCTCAAGGGTACGGGTTTGAGAAGGTTACCTCCAAGTACATGACCACTTGCGGACTCGTCGCGCCCACGCCGTCGATATCAGCCACGCCATCGCAGTCCCCGTCCATGTCGCCGCCGGCCTCGCTAACGCCGGCCACCACGACTCCATCCTCTACGCCCTCCGCCTCAATATCGAGCTCGCCTTCCGCCTCGCCGTCCTTCACACCCACATTGACTCCGTCGGCCTCCGTGAGCTCCAGCCCTTTACTCTCGCTCACACCCTCGCCTACGATTTCGAGCTCGCCTTCTGCAACGCCATCTGTCTCGCCCACACCGTCCCCTTCCCAGTCCGTCAGCATCAGTCCCTCCATCACTGCGTCACCATCCATATCGAGCTATCCATCTATTAGCCTGCCCGCCTCATCGTCTCCTTCACCGTCATCGAGCCCTGCGCCGGTTTTGGTTCCGCTTCCGAATGTGACAGCGAGCTTTGGAGAGGAGGAACCTTCCGTGGCGCTCTCCTCATCCGTAGACATGGCGGCCGGCAGCAACGAGGCCATCGCTGTGGAATCCCGCCTGCAGGAGGTGCAGTTGGGCAATGCCTCGCTCGTGTCATCTGGTATGGAAGAAGAAATGATGATGAGCTGAATCACGCCATGCTAACAGATGATGTGGTACACTTCTCAGCCTACAGGGTAAGCGCTGAGAGCTCCAACGCATCCTCTACGGTAATCTACTCCACTACACTATCTAGCGCCGGGAGAAGGGAAGCTCGATCGGGAGAGGAGGCGATGACCCTGGAGCAACGCTTCACGTTTCATCACCAGAAGACCACGTACGACTACGCTGGCATCTTCTTCGACGTGGCGGCCGCGACTGTCAAATGGTCTATCAACCTGACCGCCACCAACTCCAGTAGCGGCGCCGAGGAGGGTCTCGCCCTTCGCTACCAGCTCTCCGCGCGAAACCTCAAGCTCTCATCGGCAGGCGGCGAGGTGTCATCACCATCCTCTGCAATGCCGGATTTCTATGTGAGAACGAACTACCCCGAGCAAGGGATGACCACCTACGTACTCCCAACTTCCACGGCGACAGAGAACGGAGTGGTGGCCTTCTCCGTGGAGGTCTTCGATAATGCCATCGTCGATGATACGCTGGTGGCACTCGCGCACAACGTGATCAGCGTTCCGATCAATCTAACTTCATCGGCGTACGTGCTCGAGCTCCACTTCCCCGCCTTCACGCGGTCGTTGGTCTATGACCCGAACCTTTCCTTGGGACGCCTTGTTGGTACGAATCCGGCATCGGCCGGGGATGGACTCGACGTGGGCCTGGTCGTAGGCGTGGTGGTTTCGGTGAGTGCGGCGATACTATTCGTCGTGGCGGTGGTAGTCGGTGCAGTGGTCATAGCTCGACTCCGAAGGAAGTACGGACGAAGGAGGATGAAGGCCCTGCGTCAAGAAGTGAACTTTAACCTAAATGATGCCTCCGATTCCAGTGTTGATGAACTGTGAGCCCTCGGAGAAAAGCAGCGCTGTGTGCAAATAAACCCTTACTCCTCCTCATGCTTATTGATCGATCGCAGGAACACTCTGGGAACGGATAAAGAGGGTGACCTACCAGAATACCGAAGAAGCTGACCTTCACCAGCTGGCCTTGTCATGTACACCAACCATCTAGCTGCACAGTGCACGGAAAATGTCCGGATCAACCACTGGCATTGATTGAGCAGAATTATTAGGCTCGTTTCTCGTCTGACTTTGGGCGACCGATGCCGGCGATGAAATCCTCCTGCAACAGCGGGAAGGTACTCGTTAGGGATGGCCTGGCTGATTTTCGTGAAAGGGCGGTAAAGGGCGTACCAGCAGGCGAAGACGTTCGTCTGGCCGCACATCGAAGGCCTTGTAACGCTTGTCCCCCTACAAACACATCGTTATTGGTTATTTGTCACAGGAAATCAGGAAAGTCATGGATTACTTACGCGAATGAGCTTCTCTATCTTGGGCCAATCGGCAGCGGTAGTGGTGGCTGTGATAGCCATGGTTTCCTTGTTAGTCTCTTCGAGAAGTGCCATAAAATCGTGCTTGGCCTTATCGTGTAGCTCTCTTTGGTGCTCAAAGAAGCTGCAATTGATCCGCTTAGAATGCTGTCTCTAAAGCTCATCGCCTGTCTACGTACATTTTCCTGCGTTCAGCATCATCGGAAACCAGTTTCCAGCGGGAATCATCTTGGACGACCGTCCGAGCTTCATCCCAAGTGGAAGCTAAGTGTATCTTATCAGTCTCTGCTAGCATAGACTTGAACTGATAACCTCGGTCCTGAGGATAACACACTATAAGCTCTTATTATGCCAGGGTTATCTAAAGGGAAGATGAGGTACGGTGAGCAATTTCTGGGTATGTTTTCGGAAAAGCTTTTCCTTCTGTTCTGAAGTCAAAAGAGGACTTGTGTAACGTCGATCATTCTCCAACGTGCCCTTTGTATCTCGCCATGAGGCCTGATCCGTGTAAAAAAAGCGTAGGAATTAGGCATTTCGAGAAGAAGTCACTTCAAAGGGTGTGAGTACGTCGGGGTGCTTGACCCTTTCGCTGAGGAGGGCTTCAAAATTAGCTATGGCCTCTTCGAGGCGCACTTTGGACCTTTGCTCATCCATCTCCCGTTCCTCCTTTTCCCTCCGCTTTCGTATTTCCCGTTCTCGCTCTTTCAGTCTTTCCTCGGCACTGTGGAGACAGAAAATGATGAGATATCACTATCGTAGCGGGGACTGAAATAAGCTTATGTACCCAGCCATTCGCTGCTTCTTGCGGAACTCATGGGAAATCGAGCTGAGATATTCATCAAATAACTCTTCCCTCTCCTTCGCTGACTCCACCGCTGAATAGCGCGGGTCACTCTCCAATAGGCCCTTTACCTAAGGAAAAGGAACCATGAGTAACTCAATCCATAGACTGCAATGCCAAAACCACACTCTAAATGACCGGCGAGCAATCAGAAATATTGGCACAAACCTTCGACCAGCGTGCGGTATGATCTATCTCCTTGTTCTCTTCCAACAATTGAAGAAACCCTTTACGTGCCTCCTCCCGTTTTTCGCGTAGCTCTGGCAACGGTGGTGTGACTGAGGTGAACAGGCCATGATTCAGCGGTGGAAATGAGGTACCTTTCTCTTTAGCCTGTCTGAGAGGCGTCGCAAGTGCCTCAAACATGCTCCTTCGTTCCTTTCGGTCAGCTGATGTCTCACCCATGGCCTTAAACCGGGAATCGTTTTCTACCGTCTTCTCAAAATCGTTCCATTTGGTAACGGCCGTGATTTGGCCCCGCATCTCTTCCAGCAACCTCTCGAAACCCTCTTTCGCAGCCTGTGAGGTGTCTTAGTATCCCTAATGGCCAATCTCGATAGCGATAGTGGATACCTGTGAGCGAGCACGTTTAGAGGCACGTTCTTCATTAAGAATGTTCTTCACATAGGCCTCAAATGCAGCGCGTCTATCCGAGTGTTTGGGCAAGACTGATGAACAATAAGTGGCATACGTCAGTCGAATGCGGGCATCGCGAATTACCTTTACCTTTAAATCTAGGATCAACACATAACTTAGGGAGTTCCTTCTCCCACTTAGAGAAAGGAGTGAGCTTCTTCTCTCTAAGCATATTCTGCGGGTATAAACGGTAAGTCCCCTTGAGAAGACATCAACCCTATAATTCATTACCTTGAACTGCTCAATGCGAGACTGCTGTTCTTCACTAGACACTTCCTCACCAGCATCCTCGTCATCGCCGGGTTCGGTAGGAGTTGACGTTTGCAGCTCATCGGTCGATGTTTGAGGAATCTTCTCGATCTTAGCTCTCTTATGTGTATCTGCACTATTGCCGGTGGGCTCTTCACTATCACCGAGCTTGCGCTTTACCGCATCTAGCGCCCTATTCGGTAGAATAGATGAGTAAGACTAATCATACAATGAAGACAATGCAATAGGTGCCTTTCTGCATCGTGCATACGAGCTTTGGCCATAGCGTCCTCGCTAGATTCTAGCTCCATCTCGGACCGTGCGTGCACTATCGGCTCCTCTTCAGATTTCTCAGCTTCTTCCTCTTCATCATCCACATCTTGTGGTTGTGGCTCCGCGTCATCCTCTTGGGCAGCTGGTTCCGTTTCCTCTTGTCGATTTTTACGGAATAGTTCCTCCACTTCTGTTGGCAGCGTCCACAGGGATTCTTGGGTCTAAATGCAAGGTAAGAATGAAAATTGTTAAACTCTGCTAGCCGGGTTATCGTACATCTGGGTTATGATAATAGAAGTCGCCATCTGCTGAATAAACGCGATGCCAAATCGTTCCGTCTATCTTCTCCCTGTCCCCACATGCGAGAAGATTAGTGACAAGTACATGTCAACGTAACAGACCAGAACAAATTGCCCGTACATTGCAAACCCAGCGGATGAGATTTCTTTTTGAAGAGCGAGTGCAGGTGGACATTCCCATACTGACTCGCCAGTTTCAGCATTGTAGTAGTAGCAGCCCTCCTCAGCCGTGTGTTCGGTCCACTTGGCGGCTTCAGCCCTCCACTTGTCGCGACCTTGGTCAACCACCTGTACGAACTGCAGGTTATCACCATGCGATCGTCCATTGCATAACACAAAGAAAGAAGTACCTCATCATTTGCCATAGCAACTGGCGATTGTACTGATGTGGTACTTGGCCCTTGCATGGGTACTGCTACAGGAGCCACTGCTATTAAAGGACCAAGTCAGACCAAGTCAGTATTGAATCTCACGAGGTACATTCTGCTGGCACAGTACCCGCCACTGCAACGGGCAGTGAAACATGAGATGGCCGAAACGCGCCCGGAGGAGGCACTCCGTAAGCTTGCGGTCCTGCGAATGCATGATCATCAATACCGTGAGGTAAGTCAACAGGACACCACCAACGCTGAGCCCAGGCTGCACTGTGCTGCATACGCTACACAGTGATTGTTTCGCACCTGGTTGAGGCCACCCATGCGGAGGAATACCCACATGAGGTCCTGGCACTACACGCGCGGGCGGTCCACCCGGATAGCCCGGAGGAGCAAAGCCCAATCCTGGAGGCGCCATGGGCCCTGGCCAGCCTCTGCAGAAGAACGTTAGCATCTAGACTCTCTACAAAATTAAGATTAATTTATTTGGATTTATTATTACGTACAGTAGGGCTGGAATAAAATAATGATTAACATGATTATTAATAATTATTAAAATTGCTTTACGCACGGCGCGGGGGCAACAGCATGAGGACCAGGAAAGGGGAGCACTGCTGCACGACCACCTAGCGGCACTGCTACTCCAGGAGGCCCTCCTCGAAATCCACCTCTCTGCATTTTCTTTAAAAATGACAATTTCGATTCTGTGATGTAATATTTAAGAAAATATTTTCTTTTTCTTTTCCATTATCGTTTCGTAAATGCGTTTCTATTTCCGAAAAGCAATTCACCATGGCAAACAGCAGAAGTTCAGGGAGTATGCTGGACCGTACGTAGCCATGCAGCCATCAGCTGGTGCGCTATCGCAGAGGGCGGTGGGATACGCCACTCCTTGCTCTCCCAGAAATTGCCAGGCTTCTCCGCCGCTTCTCGCACTCCTACCATCAGCACCTGGTGATCAGGATGATGGTTGCAGCATATGAGAGAATGTGGATCCTGTACCTTTGGCAACTTCATCGACGCTGAACCACCGCGCATCCGCAATTTCCTTGCGATCTACTTGTATATCCTCCTTCAGCGCATAGCCAAAGCAGCCGATCATCAGCTCCATTCCTGAGAAAGGATGATGAGTTGCTCAGACTACGTTTGGTAAAGCGGAAGGCGGTAGTGATTCATACCAAAGGGCCAGGGCTGGCTGCCAAAGTATTCAACTCTGCCTACCTCCACCCCACTCTCTTCGAATACCTCTCGCCGCACGGCTTCCTCAATTGTCTCGGACGAATCCCTATGTATAGGTGAAGTATGAGTATGCGTGTCATGTCGGCATAGCGAAACATGTGAGTGTACATGAATCCGGCCAGACATGACCAGAAGTTGGTGAGCCCATGAACGCGATTCTGGGTGCCGAGAAGGCACTGGCGGCCATCAGGATGTATAACGAGCATGATCACCACGGGATTGGTGCGCGGGTATTCCCTTCGTCCGCAGCCTTTAGCACCTAGATAAGTGGATTATAAAAGATAAGGCCACATTGGCTGCGGCATGTGGTTCGGAGCTAATTACCAGCTGACGCTTCCTCAGGCTTTGGAACATTGGTGCACTGTCGCTTTGTGCCTCCCTCAATAGAACGAGTAGGGCTGCCGCATACCCCGCAGAACTTGTGTAGGTTGTGCCACTCAAGCAGAGCCCTAGCCTAGACATATAAGATAAGCTTGAGTTTGAAGGCTGAGGATGAGACTTAAGGGCATACCTGAGCCAAGATGCCAGCTTCCTCGTGAACGAGAAATGGCGCTAGCCGCCGTATGTCAACAAACTCAGATGACTCGTCACCATTCAGGAGCTCTTTCGCGCCCTCTTCGGTCAACTGGAAGAAAATGTTAGGTCCACAATCATCCGTGCTTGCTGCCAACCCATGCCTCACTCTTTCTAGGTCAGCTCAGCACACTGCGATGACAAGTGGCCGTACCTCGGCAGCGTAATGAGCGACTCCGTCTCGCACGCCCAACAGCACCACATTTTCGACTGATGAATGGACCCGCCCATCCCAACCCAAAGGACAGTGAGGTGAATGTCGTCTCATCTCTTGGGCGCACAAGAACCGTACCATCAGTGAACCTTGTCACTTCGCTCAAGCGTTTCCACGTAATTGTCCGAGTTGTACCTGCAAGTGTTGTCAGCCATATTTATCCTTATTTAATATTTATTAAAATTATCTCTTGCTCGTATATTTATTTGTTAATAATGAATAAATAAATAAATACTAACCTGCGCGTGAGAGCAGTGGCGCGAGCCGCCTGAACAGAACGCACACGGAAGAGGGGTCGGCCAGCGCGGAGGCAAGAAAAGCCGCATCCTTGCGCCGATTATTCACTCGATCCAAGGGATTGCCTGATTGATTTGATGCAGTCGCGTCAACAACAATATATGCCCCTACACACAACACAAATCAAACCACCACTCCTGATTATTATGACGCACCGCTAAACGTGATAGAGGGTTCCATTCTTCTAGGCCAAGACAAGAGTTGATGTATTCTTTGGGGTGCAAAATTTATATGTACACTATTATCTTTTTAATTTGTCATAAAAATAATTTTGCACATCGGATCGGCGTTTGCTTGTCGACATCTTCGCGCCTTTTTGAAATCCTTTAGAAAAATTCAAATTTTTACAAATCTTCTTGATACGAATTTGATGTGAAATTTCACAGTGTAAGTGTGCTTGAGCTTGCGGGCGGAGGTTGTGGTTGGCTCTTCTTGAAGCTTTTCTTCCACTTCGGGGCAAGGCTTACTTCTAAGACTGCACACCGGTGGCCTTCATGGCGGCTGCAGCTGCGCGCGGGAGTCGCAGGAAGACAGTGTTCTACAGCTCCGTGGGAGGCTTCATCGTGCTGTGGGGGTTCATGATCTACTTCTTCCTCACCAGCAGCCACAGTCCCTTCAGGCGCGACCCTTGTGCGTGGCCACTCTTTGCTCTTTCATGTTTTAATATTTTTCACAATTTTGTTTCATTTTTATTAAAAATAATATATATATATAATATATTTTAAACATATTTTTTCTGTGTGAGTGTAGACACAGAACCCCGCAGTGCCACCAACCACGACCGACAGCTGCCGCTTAAGGTGCGAGAACAGTACCGAGGCACGCCGGAGGAGAATGACATCGAAGAAGAGGACGGTGTGTGCGGGACGGGCTTCCTAAACGTCATCACGCAGTACCCTGTTCTCAAGGAACATCTGGACCTCGCTGCGAAACAGCCCGAAGAGGCCAAAATCAACAGAGTGTCACGGCAGATCGAGTACACGGAGGCTCTGATCGAGAATCTTCTTCATCCAGCGACCATGCGCGTGTATCTCTTGCTGGAGAGTGATGAGGACGAGGACGTCATCATCAAGCAGATCAAGACCTATCCTCACGCGGCATTCTATGCCAATCACCTTCCCAGCCGTTTCTTGCAGGCCTACAAAGAAAGCAAACAGACGGAGAATGAAGCAATGCTGATATGGCGTTACGCTATAGAATGCGATCGCATTCGCTTCATCAAACTCAGGAGATGGATGCTCTACTCCGACGCGTTCGGCTTTGCTCGACGACAATTGGCAGGGCAACTGTGCGTCATACAGAATGGTGATATCTCACTGTCGCTCTCCCCCGAGCATGTCGAACAATATCAAGGACTCGCCAAGCTTGAGCGGAACGGTGGCTCCCCAATCTACCGAGCTGATCCCCTCAAGTTCACCACAGCCCAAGGCCACAAGAAAGTTTTTGTTCTTTCGCGATCCCAGGCAAAAGTTCCAACCTGCACCAAGTACAGCTTCTCACTTTATTGTGGGCATCAGTTGACTGACATCATGTCCTTACGAAATCCCAGTCGGGAGTCACACTGCGGAAGAGCAGCACATGCAGGCAGCTTCGACACCTACATATTCGAGGCGCCACTACCTGAGATTCTTGAATGGCAAGGTTCGAACAAACAAATTAATTGGCAGCGATTGCCTTAAGGATGAGCTGATCAGTAATTAACCTTGACCTGGACAGTCCCTATGCCACAAAACATCTGGGGCGCAGAAAACCGAGTAATATGGACACTCAAGTGTCTCAATTTCTCAGTGACCAATCCTTGTCTCCATCTCGCCACCATACATCATCACTGCCAGAGCAATTACCGACCTAGCCAGCAAGTGGACCCTCCAAATCTACCTCAGGTACAAAACACATGAGGCTGCACTGCAATTCAGTCTCACTTTGTCCGTTGGGTGTAGGTCAAGTACGTGAAGAATGGTCAGGTCAGCTTTCCCGCGAGACAACCAGCACGATCGGTGGAAGAGAGCATGGGGCCGGAGGACTTTCCTGATCACGCCAGCTGCCATCTCTACCCTTGGAATGGGCCAGACGCCATCAGTGAAGAAGCCATCGCGGCTGCGCGACAAGCTACCAAATCAACCCGTCCTGGAAAAGGTACAGGCTGGCAGGGCTGAGACGTGTTATAGCTATCTATGGCTGTCGCTAAGATCCAGCTGTCGCTACGATACCTCAATACCTATAATGAAGTTTCGGCAAAATAAGGAGATCGGTCCAGGAAGAGGAGGAAACCTTCTTGCTCTTAGCGAGGTGAGTTAGCTAAAGGATAAGCAAGTTGTTGTGGCAAAGCAAAGATGGCCGAGGTTCAAAAGCTCGAAGCGCTGTCGAGGATGACCTACAAGGAGCAAGGCGTGTGGCTTCTCAACGCCTTCTGGTCGAGCCTGGGAGATAAGGCGGAGGACGTCTGGGGCTTCGTCCACAAGGCCGGTGAGCTGGACCAGGCCAAGAAGGCGAACGGCTGCGAGCTCGATGAGTTCCAGGCCCATCGCTTCCTCGAACATTACAATGAACCCCACACTGTACAGGAGCTGCGTGACAAGCTGCGAGCCACTGGCGCCATCTCAGGAGTCATCAAGACGGTGCCTTTGATCCATATCTTCATCATCAAGTACAACATCGACTGGAAGGAGCTCGTCAACTCGCCGCAGGGTAACAAGGAGGAGATCATGAAGGCCGAGGCCATGCTCAATGAGGTCACCCTCGCCTTCCAAGCCAGTGAGGCACGCGACCGCGAGGCGGCCGAAGCCCTCAAGGCGGCCCTTGCTCAGGAGGAGAACGCCCGACAAGCCGAGGCGGAAGCAGTGAAGAACGAGGCCGCAGCCCGCGCTCGCGAGGATGAACTGCGTGCAGTGAAGGATGAGCTCGAAGCAGCACTCAAAGAGCTCAAGGCCCAGGAAGATGCCTTCAACGCCCGCACGGCCGAGCTGCAGCGTCAGGCTGAGGATCCTGCAAGCACCATCATGGCGCAGGGCAAGGCCAAGATGGAGCTGGCGCAGCACCTCCAGTCGGATCCGCTGCCTCTCCGCAAGGCGCAGCTCACGCAGGAGGCCGTCGTGAAGAAGGCCGACAAGGCGCGCCAAGTCGCCAAGGACGCAGCCGACCAGGCTACTGCCTCGCGCGCCGCCGCGGAGGAATCGCGCAAGGCTGCCGAAACCGCTCGCGCCAAGTCTGAGGAGGCGAAGGTCGCCGCCCAGGCAGCGGTGGAGGAGGCCAAGCGCCGACTCACCGAAGCAGAGGAGTACCTTGTTCAAGTCAAGAGCAAGCTCCCGCTCGGTGGGTCGTGGTGGATGGAGCGCGAGCTGACCGAGAGGCGCGCCTTCCTTCCGCAGAGCAAGGGCGGCTACAAGAAGTAACGCTGAAATGGAATCCTCCTTCGCATCTGTATTAAGAGAGTGAATACACACAATCAAGGCACCATAGAGCTTAGTAGTGAAGGTTGGTTGTTTGTAGCACAGACTCCCTGTTGGCAGGCCGTGTATACAGCAGGAGAAGGAGAGAGTTCACTTGAGCCTGGAAACGATCGAGCGGAAATAGTGACGGAAGGACAGCTCGTCCGTGCGATGGAAGCGGGTAGCGAAGGCCGAATGCTCCTTCTCGCCCATCTCGGCCACCAACGGGAACGATTGCCTCTGCTCCTCCAATGTATCCTGATGCGACGGAATCAATCGCACTTGCAGGCAACGAGCCATAGAAGCGCCCTCCTACATTGCCGCATTCAATGAAGTCAGAGAACTGCTTAGGGTGACTTGATTGTATGGAGGAAAGTGTACCTGGAAGACCATGAGCTGCGGCTGCGGAAATCTCTGCACAGCTAAGGATGCAGCAGCGCTACGGCACTGCTCTACCAAACGTTGAGCATCCGGAGCCTGTCTGCCGATCCAGATGAACAAATCGGTATGGTGGTCCAGAAGTAGTACAAAACGCGATTGAAGTGCCAAGTCCTCCAAGGGAACCCGTTCCAACTCCTAAAGGTGCTGCGTGAGAGGATATCGCATCATAGGAGTGAGATTCGGTGAAACCTTGTCTGGGCGTGCGAGGTAGAGAGGTGGGTTGATGAGGCGCAGGGAGTCGTCGAGATTGCTGTTGAGAAAGAGGCAACGCACGAAGTCGATATCGTCCCCGTGTTGCAAAATGGGCGCCAACATAGGCCCTCGACGCAATAAATAAAGACTAGCAAGCACATAACAACATCATTAGGCTTTGACTACAAGATAAAGTAGCAATAAAGGTAAGGTACTTCTTGGGAATGGGCGAAACAGTGGCTGGAAGGTTGTAATTACGCCCTTCCTTTGTACCACAGGCTGATACAATGTTCGTGACAGTCTTGTCCCTTTTAAGAGGAAGATCGAAGGAGAAAAGGTATTAGCTCACCTACATGTGAAGAAGGAGTAGCAAACATACAAATGATCGAGCACATCCTCATCACTGTCGATCTTCCTAGACAACAAAACTATCCTCTTGGCGATCAGAGCAGAGACCACATCTGAGTTGAGAGATGAAAGAAAGTTGGGCAAGCTTCCTGTCGTAGCGAGCCGCTGTGTCAACACACGCGTAATACTGAAACCAAAGTCAATTAGTGCTTAGCGTGAGGTCTTTGTGATTTGCTTGATATACCATTGATGATTGCGATTGGTATAGCGCACGACAAACTGGAAATAGACGTGATCCGCTGGTATGTCGTCATCAAGCGCACAATAAAGTGAGTAGCACGTGCGTGGCTGTACGGATCCCATGCGGAAGCGGTGTCTGCCTTGCCAGGCTGACGAGGCTGCTATCGCAGGCCCAATGATATGAGTGAACACCACCGGGGCGGTACACTGGATGTCAAAAGTGCCATCACGACCGGCGCCTAAAGACCGATGAGTCAGGATATCGTATATCTTGGCTTAATCCGTGAGGAGTACTTACATCGATGTGCGGCGAGTAAGAGCGTTGGGAAGAAAGTAGAGTCGTGAAGATCCCGCTGCGCAATGACGGAGCCCCCATTGGAGAGAACTAAATTTTGAAGTATCTTGACATAGAAATTCTTGAGACCGCAGCAGAATATGTCCACCATCACATTCATCCTGTAAATTTGTTGTTAGCCTCAAGCCGCTTGACGCCAATAAAGGAGAGAAACGACACACCTGTGGGCGTCCATTCCCAGTTTCCTGCAGTAGTCGGTAGCTTGTTCTTTATAAAAGTTCTTCTTCTGGATGCTCTCTTCGGCATCATCTGGAACACCACCTGAAAGAGATTGGAAAAACTCGGTTAGAGGCAGCCAAGGGAGCCTGTGGGGATCACTGTGGTATACCAGGTCCGAAATTTGCTGAGCCAGTCATGAAGACGAAGAGCTGACCACCAGTGAAGATCTTGCTGTCTATCCGAGTACGATCTTGCTCACTGTCGTTCAAATCTTTCCAGGCTTCCTTGGGTTCACCTGGACCGGTACGCGATTTAGGGCGACCAGATTTGAGAAGCGACGTGTACGAGACTCGTACCTGTAATGAGGGCGAGAGCTATCTCTACAGCAGTACCAAGGGCTCGTGTCTGAACAAGCTGCCGCTTCTGCGGCGCACTGGCCACTAGGGCCGTTAGAATGCGATCGATCGTTTCCATTGCTGCTCCAACGCGAGCAACGAAATTAGACTGTCGCTCCACAAGAGCCACAAACTCGGCCGTAGTGAGGGAGTTTTCTCCTACAGAAGTAACAAAGAGCTTATTAGGGTCGACGGAAACGCTTGATATGAAGTGTTGGCTTACCTGGGAACACTTCGGCTGAGGCTACGCCAGATAGGCCAAGCTCGTACACTGATACAGCGCTAGAAAAGGATATGAGCCCGATACGACTGGTCTCGGGGAGAGTTTTGACTACGTTGAGGATACCGATACGGAGAATCTGTACCGAGCCAGACAATGTTATGGAGGTACAAGCAACAAAGTTGCTAAAGCTGAAGGACGTACCTCGACATCACCCTGGACTAGATTGGCATCGATGATGAAAAAGTAAGCCGGCTCGGGGGTATCAGGGCCAGGATAGTACTGTCTGGATGGCTCGAGATACTCCACTACTTTGTTATGAAACTCGGGGAACTGAGCGCATGATGGCTCACCGTATTCGTCTTGATTCGTGTTGGTGGCATCGCACAGCACGCACTTCCACTGCCCAGTGGAGAAATCAGGCTTGCAATATTTGTTGATGATGCCCCCGCACCGGTTGCACGCCACCGCAGGCCGTCTCAGCAACGGTGAGGGCTTTTGCAGCGGCACGAGTGGACACACAAGCATGCCCAGCGGTAACTGCGACTTACGGCCTATATCCAGTCGGTTTGGCACACGCTCCGCGGAAAGCGCTACAAGGCTGCGCTGTGGCTGAACATAGGAAGGATGTTGCGGGTCGGAGGAGCAGTGATCGATGGAGTGAACAGCACTCATAGCAGCAACCCGGGTTGGCGTTTGAGGTTGTTGCGGTTGCTCTTGCGGCTGGAGTGTGATGACTGTGCTAGGAGGAACCAACGCCGCAGAGGGAGCGACTGGATTCTCGCCTGAGAGCTGCGATGCTGGTACGAAGGATTGCTGCGGCTGCATCACTGTCTGAGGGAGCGGCGACGCCGTAGGAACAACAGACGAAGCGGCCGGATTCTCGCCTGAGAGCTGCAACGCTGGCGTGGATGGTTGAGGCAGCACCGCGGTTTGGACGAGCGGCGATCCTGGAGAAGCAGCAGACACAGCAGGTCTCAGCAGCTCAATGCCGTACGAACGAGGCGAGATCTGTCGCGTCCCGGTGCCGCCTGGCGTCTCTGACGGCGCCGTGTCGATGGTGGTGCTGGCGTCGGTGCTGCCAAACGAGAGGGAACGCGACAGCGGGACACTACCGGTCGGGATGATGGCGCCCGAGTGCGGCGGCGACGGGGTAGGTACCGACACGGTGCGCTGCTGTGGCGGAACGTAGGGTGACCCAACGTAGGGAGAAGAGGAAGCAGAAGAAGAAGTAGAGGAATAGAAGGAGGAATACGAAGAAGGAGGAGCAACAGCTGCCGAAGACGAAGCCAAGGGCGTGGCGGTGGTGGTGGCGGCGGTGAGGGGAGTCGTCGTGGCGGTGGTGACGGGGGAGTAGAAGGGGGCAGTGAAGGGCGAAGAAGGGATGGAAGGGGTGAAGGCCTGCACGTACGTTCGCGGGAAACCACCCGACGTCGGTGTAGCTACAGAAGATGAGGAGGACGTAGACGGTGGCGCTGAGGATCCATCGCTCGATGTAGGTGCTCCCGGTTGGAGAGGCGACGCTGCATAGCTGGGCCGCGCGTAGGAGTAGCCCGCAGCGGGGACAGGCGTGGTTGGGTATTTGGCGCTGCCTGAGGGATCCATCGCAACCACAGTTCGCACACGAGGATGGACGTCCTCACCCCACAAATTCCTTTCGATCTCTCTCAAAGATTGGACCCGCTACACGTCGACACAAAGACACGTCACCAACCCTCAAAGTCAATGAAATTTCGAAGTACATATTTCAAATATTTGGTGGTTGGCCTTTCCCGCCAAAACTACCGTTGGAGAATCGCACAGAGAGGATCGCAGGTAAAAGAGAAACAGATTAGGTGGGAGGTACAGACAAATTAAGGCGATAATGGTGGACCACCTCTACAACTTCAGCATCTCGGGGCTTCGTGAGGCGTTGGCAGCCCTGCCACCAACAGTGCTCTTGGAATCCCTTCGACACGTGTCGGATCGTCCTCTGGCCCAAAAGCATGCTGCCGATGCCGTTCATCTCGCCAATCTTCTGGTACGCGTTTCTCTGGTTTGAATTCTGAAGCTTCTGAATTCATGAATTGATGAAATTGTTGCGTAGGTCAATGAAGCCTGGGAAATTGGGGCCGAGGTACTTACTTCACCTGTAACATCCGTTTTTATTTTATGTGCATGTGCTAATCTTCCTTCGTTGCGCCACGAAGCAATTCGCGGGCCGTGTAAAGTGCGTCATTCCGCCTTTTCTTTTAGATACAGGGTCGTTGCTGATCACGTTTAAACGTCTTCACAGGAAAACGACGAGGAACGCTTTGGTTTCCGCACTGACAAATGAAGGTGAGGCTGATGATGGCCTCTCTCCACTCAATCAACTGGAAAAGTGCTTGAAGAAGGCATTCACTGGCAGTGGTACGGTGTACTCTCAAGTCAGTATGTATTGCCTGCCATGTAACTGATAGTGCATACAACAGATCCTGGTGCCACGTTCGAACAAGTGGATGCTAAGGTGGTTCGTGCCTGTGCTACGGATCTAATGATCGCTGTGGACGAAATTGAGTACGTCGGATATGAACATGCACATCATTTTAGAATACTCATCCAAATCTTCTTTACCTACATTAAAGGCCAACAACGTTGCGGCATCAACTCGTGGATGAAGCAATTTGCATGGGGATAAATGCGCTGCTCACACTGTACTTTGCACATGACCTCAACAGCTTTGATAGCATCTCACACGCGTTCTTCAGACTTCCACAGTCGCTACTTGCGAAGTACTCCGCTGAATGGCACCTGGACGAGAAGGGTGATAAACGCTCACTCATTGCTCGAATTATGATGCACCTGCTGCCACTCGAGGTGGATGACCTGGCCACGGATGAGGATGATCAAGAGATGCTCGATGATGAACAACCGGAAATCGCCAAGCAGACAGCAGCTATTAAGCAGACGAATAACCAGGCTAAAGCCCCTGTCAAGAGCAAACCTGCGCCCGTTCCTTCGACTCCAGAGAAGCCAAAGAAAAAGCAAGACTCCTCAGATGAGTCGAGTGAGAGCGAGGACTCGGAAACAGATGACGCCCGCACCAAGCGGCAGACGAAGCCAAAAGTAGCTACAAAGGCTGCTTCCACCACGGATAGTGTAAATATAAATACCAAGACACCAGCTACTAAGACAGAGACGGTACCGAAGAAGGCAACACCAAAAGCTGCATCCCCACGACCGGCTGAGGTATCTTTCACATTACTTGCCTTCTTATTGATATTTTCTATTCTCACACACGACTAAACAGAAGAAGCCGCTCAAGCTTCCGGACGACATGAAGGATCTCACCCTCGACATGAAGGAAAGCCAGATTACAAGGAAGTACAAAGTGTACGCCCATCTATTCCTCTTCCATTGACTCACTAGCCGCTAAGCGATTGATCCTCCCAGTGACCAGCTGAGGCGGTGCCTCAAAATGAATGGACTTGACGATACTGGCCTCAAGCCCAAGCTTGTCTCTCGTTTGTATGCCTATATGCAGCAAGTCAAGAACGAGGGCGGAGACGAGGACGAAGATGAGGAAAACGTGGATCCCAACCAGTCTTAGTGTTTGGCACGCAAAGATGGTGGGCAACCACGTCAGTGTTGGTGTGGACGCATGCTTGGGGGCAAGAGATCGGGCGCGCCCATCGCCCCCAAGCGAAGAATACAAATGCTTTCGTAGCATCAGGCACAGAGTGCTTWGGACCTAGTGGCCCTGCTCGCGAGGATTGAAGCCGCCCTTGCTCTTGGGCAGGAACGCCCTCCTCTCGTGCAGCTCCCGCTCCAGCCACCATGTGGCTCCAAGCGGCAGCTTCTTCTTGGCCTCCTCCAGGTAGGCCTCGGCCTCTTCGAGACGCCTCTTGGCCTCTTCCAGCGCCTCCTCGGCCGCTGCCTTGGCCTCTTCGGACCTGTGGAGGTGGTGACCAAAAGGTCATCTGTGAGTCAACACGCTCATGAAGAGGAAGCAAGCGGAGAGCGGACCTGGCGCGAGCAGCCTCAGCGCTGGCACGCGCTTGGCTTGCCTGTCTGGCCGCCTCTTCCGCTGCAGCACGCGCCTCAGAGGCCTGTTTGGCGGCATGTTCAGCCTCCGTCCTGGCGGCGGCAGCTTGTGTAGTAGCTTCCTTAGCCACCTGAGCAGCGCGATCGGCCTTCTTGACGGCGGCTTCCTGAGTGATCTTGGCTCTCCGAAGAGGAAGAGGATCTGAAGAGAGATGCTGAGCGAGCTCGTTCTTGGCCTTGTTCTTCTGCACCACGCTGCCCTCCTCGGACAGGCGCTGCAGCTCGGCGGTACGGCCGTTGAATGCGTCCTCCTGGGCCTTGAGCTCATTGAGCGCCGCTTCGAGCTCGGCCTTGGCCGCCTGCAGCTCGTCCTCGCGCGCACGCGCTTCGGCTTCACGGGCCTTCGCCTCAGCCTCAGTACGCTTGGCCTCGGCTTCTCGCTTCTTGGACTCCTCAGCCGTACGAGTGGCTTCGGCCTCGCGCCTCTTGGCTTCGGCCTCCTGGGCTGTTGCCGCACGCAAAGCCTCCGCCGCCTCGCGGTCGCGCGCCTCCGATGCAGCGAACGCCTCTGACACTTCGCGGAAGATGCGCTCGGCCTTCTCGATCTCTTCCTTCGAGCCCTGAGGAGCGTTGACGAGGACGTGCCAGTCGACGTTGTACTTGAAGGTGAGGATGTGAGTGAGAGGCACGCGCTTGACCTGTCCCACGATGGCTCCCGTCGACCTCAACCTGTCGCGCATGGCCTGCACGGTGAGGGTCTCCTTGAAGTGTTCGAGGAAGCGGTGAGCCTGGAACTCATCGAGGTCGCTGCCCTCGGCGCGCTTGGCCTCGTCGAGCTCGGCGGCCTTGTGCACGAACTGCCACACCTTCTCGGCCTCCTTCGACGCAAAGTCCTGCCAACACGTCCCCCCCCCACCACGCGAAGGGCCAGTGTCAAGCACGAGGATGAAGAGGTTCAGTGAACCAGCGACCAGACGCGCCATCATGAAGCGGATCACTGCGGCCACACCGACGAGTCGTGTCCACGACCAAAGAACGAAAACGAAAGCGAAAAACGAAGGGGTGGAGAAGTACCTCCCAGAAGGCGTTGAGGAACCACACGGCCTGGTCCTTGTGGGTCTTGGTGATCAGGTGGTCCAGCTTCTCCTTGTCATTCGAACCCGGCAGTCCCGACATCTTCTCT
>CDEZ01021753.1:0-17368 GCA_000826365.1 Acanthamoeba royreba | reverse complement strand
ATTTGCTCGAGTTTCGAGCGAGAAGAAGAGCGAACTTCAGGGTGGCAGCAGGACCTTTGATCTTGTCGTTTCCACGAAGGGCGGAACCGATTATCAGTTCACAGGCATGCAGAGGTACTGATCCGTGCATTACTTGGTCGTTTCCTCTTCTCTACAACTGACGCTACATTCCCATCAGGGCCGAATTCAAGCCTCTCGTAAACTACATCCAAAATAAGGGACTTAAGATCAAGAGAATCTCTCACATGGAGGCTGGTGCTGGTGCGTGGCATCAAACATCTTGTTACAGTAACTTGCACGTTGCTTACCAACATGTGTTCGTGTTCAACTTCAGACACCTCTGGCGCGTCAGAAGCCGATTTGGGTGTATCGGGCGGCAACGATGAAGAAAGCTCGGAGGAGGACGAAGATTTCATTGCCAAGGACGAGGTTGAACCTGACGAAGAATTTGATGAAGGCGACGCAGATGCCCTTGAGGTTGATGAGGTGGATGAAGTTGACGAGAGAGCCGGTCGAGGCAAGAGGAAACGCGAGGACGCATGATCGGCCTTCTCTCTCCTGATCCCCTTGGACATCTTGATATCTCTCAGAGCTGCTTCTAGGACTGCTTAGAGACTAAACAGACCATCACGCTGTCATCGAGTGGAATGGGGATTCCTCCTCTTGGAGGCCATCTTCCTCTTCTTTCGGACTTAAAAAGTCTTGATTACCACCCAAAGTTGGAAATACCAAGAATTGGGCCAACTTTGAAGGTATGTGACCCACAAGGACAAGGTGTAAAAAGAGGGAAGAAGTAGTAGAGTGTCTACTGGACTAGATGAGTGTTGTCCTGCGTATGAGGGTGGCGTCCCGTCGCGTAGCAAGTGGCGGCACGTCCATACACGGCACGCCTTCCAATATCCAAAAATCATTAAAAATAATAAAAATGCTAAAACACCATTTTTTTGATTTCAAAAATGATTCAATATTATCATTTTCACAAAAATCAAATTTTATTTGGAATAAGATAATTTATTTTTTATTGAATTTATAATAAAAATCCCAAGCAGTGGTGCGTGCAGGCAGGTCCTGGAGCAGAACAAGTGCGTGGGACTTCCACACACGAGCGGTGGTGGGGCGGCAGCGGGAGAGGACGGGACGCAGCAGCGGTGATGATGATGATGGCGACATTGTGCTGCACACTCTACAGAAGTCGCTCGAAGCACGGGAGGTCATCGCCGTGGTAGGCGCGGGCGTGTCCGCTGCAGCCACCCTGGTACGGCCACTGTGTCCGTAGCGCGTGCAGGCTTAGGGAGCGAGAGAGCGAGCGAGTGAACAAAGCAGCTGCATTCATGCGATCGAATGTTGTGGTGATGCTGATGGTGGAATGGGTGATTCACGTTCATCATCAACTTCTCCTTCTGATGTCAATGATGGTTGATCATCAGAATGAGGAAGTGGCGACGTGGAAGGGTCTGCTGCAGCGCGGTCTTCGGTTCTGCAAGGATGTGAAAAACTGGTCCCAGACATCGCCCAGCCACATCAAGATGAGGCGCGACATTGATGAAGGAAGATATCTCGATGCGGCAGAGGTATGCGTGCATGGCCTCCTTCATTCAACTGAGTTCTTTTCCCTTTACGATCATACCCTGCTACAGGAACTGTCCTCCCTGAGTCCAGGGAACAAACGCAAGTTCTTTGGTGAGACAATCGGTCGGTTGAAAGTGAGGGTGAGTCATTGCGCTTGATTCCGTTAGAATGGTGCAATCCTCATGCTTCTTGATGGTGAACTGTATTGACAGGAAGTCACCATGCTCGATGCACTGCGTCGGCTGAATGTCCCCGTGATGACTACCAACTTCGACAATCTAATTGAGGACTACACAGGTAATTGCTAGCATGTACTTGTGTGCAGCTCCCCCTGATGCTATATCCTCTCATTTAGGCTGGGAAACTGTGACATGGAACAACGTCCATGAGTACATACTGGGCCCTCTGAAGGTACATTTCTTGAGTTATCTGCGCTAGCGGAGCGTGACAACTGATACAAACTTGAAACCTAGAATCGGAAGGGCAAGGTATTCCACATCAATGGACACTGGAATGGAAACCACTGGGATAGCAAGGATTCTGCACCCGTCGTGCTAAGTGCAACGGACTACACTGAGTTCGCTCGGGAGGAAGAGTACATAGCCGTGCTCAAGCATATGGCCATGACTTATTCACTTTTGTTCATCGGCTTTGGTACGTTGATCCCAAGTTGACTATTTCGGTCACCTGCTTATTCATCACCCACATTTGTGCAGGTGATGGCCTTGCTGATCCCACATGGACTCGTCTTATGGACTGGGCCCGTGCGTCCCTTCCCAAATCTCCTCGATGGCATTACAGACTCGTTCGAACGGTAGACGTGGAGAAATACGTAAGGTACTGCGACCAATTGTCTGATGAATGTGCGCATTCACCAACATCCCGGACCTCAGGGAGAGGGACAAGATAGGATACCAACAGTTCCAGATCCTTCCTTATGGCGATAACTTTCCAGACCTGGCCCAATTTCTTAACTCACTTCCTCATTCTCGTACGCATAACCGTTCCCTCGCTGTTACATTGTTCACACCAAGGTCTTCAACGTAACTATTCTTTTGACCATCATCAGCCTCTATTTCCATACCGCAAGTGGCCCAGGCTCACAGCTACAAGGCTAAGCGATATACGTTGTACAATTGGTTCGTGTAATCTCGATTCCTCTTCTCTGCTCTCTCGATTCTGAGTCTTTTGGATCAGTGCTCGTGAGAATGATGCAGTGGCCATTCAGCGTATTCTTGAGGAGTCACCCACGGACCCTAGTTACTTGCTCCGGAGCCGTTCGACAGCGGAGACTCCGCTTCATGTACGGAACGCATGCTGCCTTGTACCGATCATCCGCACTGATTCTTCTCTAATGCATAGTTAGCGGCGAATCATGGTAGCGCGGATTGTATCCGGCCGCTCGCTGCATTGCTCAAGATTCATCATGTGGTGCGTGAAGTGAATTGATATGAGTTGCTCTTGCTGAATAGTTTCTTCCTCATCTTTCCTTCAGGACGTGAATGAGGAATCATTCGAGTCGCGGTGGACACCTCTGGTAAGTTTCCGTTTCTTTTTGGAGCTTTAAGCTCAGTGACTAAGCTGGGTTCATGCAGCACTTGGCATCAATACAAGGACACTTGAAGGTGATGGCTGAGCTTCTCAGAGAAGAGGATATCGACACTGAGAAAATGGACAGCGAGGGATGCACAGCACTTCACCATGCTGTGCAGGCTAACCGAGAAGACTGTGTTTCGCTTCTCTTAGCACACATGGCCAATGTAAACGCGGCTGACTCTCAAGGTATTTCTTCCTTGTTCGTAGCTCTTATATTTCTGCTGGTGCTCACAGTCCAGTTCTTGCAGGAAGAACGCCGTTGGATTATTGCAAATCGGATGTAATTAGACAGGTGTTGAGCAAGCACGGAGCGCGTGCATCAAACATTCCCTATTCTCCACCCTCATTCTCCCCTCTCAAGGTAAGAAGATACCCTCAGTCTAGTGGCGCGAGGTCAACATTCAACGATGTGTGACGCTCTCGTTTCAGGATGCCGATTTAACGAAACCAGGCGTATTGTTCAAGAGGATAATGAGTGCAAGCAGAACAGGGAACGGGCCACAACTGACCCACCTCCTGCAGCATGGCAAACTCTACCTCTTCTCCTTGTTCTTCAATGTAGTGAGTGACTGATCGCCATGCCGCCACTCACAGGAGGAAAGGCATTGGTCAAGTTGGCTGATGGACTGGGCAATACTCCTCTGCATGTCGCCGCTCTCTATGGCCGATCAGATTGCCTTCAGATCTTACTAGGTTTGTACCTGGCGGACTTGCGTCTTCATGTGCTCACTGTTTGCCATGCAGAGAATGGAGCTGCTGTTGATGCAGTGGCTACCTACAATGCTCAGACGCCGGTACGAGCTTCGTGGCACACAATTCCGTTCCTATCTTATTGTAATTCTTTGTGTTGTGCTCTAGCTTCATCTTGCGGCCAAGCTGGGACATACCGACGCAGTGCGCATTCTTCTTCGTGCGGGTGCGCCCTTAGATGCAAAGGATGCACACGGCAGGACGCCTCTGTGCTTGGTGTCGCACGATCTGGTAAATTCAATCAACACCAATTCCCTGTTTTTTTCGAATGACCACTGAGCCACTGGGTCTATGCATGGACAGCCTGACTGTAGGATAGCATTGGAGAGTTACAAGAATACTTTGACTGACACTGCACCTCCTGGTACCTCTGCCCTGCTCTTACTGGCCCATTCCTAACTGTTCTCAGAAACGATTCTGCGCAAGTCAATGGGCCGCTTGTTCCACCTGGTGCGGTGCAATCGATATGAAGAACTGAGTGCAGCGCTGGCAGAGAACAACCGATACCTCGTTCATGTACTGTTGTGTTTTGATCATCTCATCAGCGAGTCTCATCTCACAGACATCTGTCCTGCAGGCTCGCGACAACATCGGCTACACGCTCACGCATCTTGGTATGTACATTGATGAATAATATCTCAAGTTTATCCAAGTTAACATGTAGGTTCTGTTCTCACATAACAGCGGCTCTGCACGGTTACCCAGAGTGCATCAAAGTCATTGAAAAGGTATGAACATGCGTCGTGCTTCATTTATGAGGCCCGACCATGATAAGGATTCTTTGCGCAGCATTACGGGCCAATAAACGTGGCTGCCAATGTCACCCACTGGACTCCTCTCCACCTTGCGGTGCGTCACAACCAAGTTCAGTGCATCGAAGTACGTGTGGTGGTGGGAGTCTGAGACCTGGTTATGTTATCAAGTCTGATGTGGTTCGACCACAGGTCTTGCTACGGGCAGGGGCTGACGTGGATGCTGTGGATTTTGATGGCAAACGACCTGTGGACTACACCAAAGATGACGCAGAAAATGAGTACGATGTCAACGTGAGGCACCTTCTTCTTGCTTGTGCTCGTCATCAACACTAGCTAGGATGAAGCAATGCAAAGACTTGTTACTGTACAGACAAGAATGCGGATTCACGGCGATCCAGGTTCAGCCGGGAGATAGTGGAGAAGTGTAGTTCATGAGACAACGATAGGCAACACGGGTTCGTAGGGCGAACAGCCCAGATGAGTGCGGGCGGAGGAGATGAGATACGAGAGCACCACGAACTCCAAGTCGTACAAGCCGTGCACAATAATAGTCAACATCAGTCCGTAGTGCACGCATGCATACATCATCACGAATCCTACACAAGTAACTCAAGTCAGCATCACAGCCAACAAAGAAGGCGACGGCAGTACCGATGATCCATGAATTAGCCCGACCGAGACTTCCTGAGTACTTGTGCGCGTCTCGGAACCTAACCATACGTTAATCGCGTTAAGACAGAGAGTGCAGAGCACGAAGCTTGTAGGCAGTACCAACTGTTGGCCGCTAACATTCCATAGACAAACAGACGTCGACTTTCATCGGAAAAGATGTCCTCTGGGATGGGCATCAGCAAAGCAAGAAGGAGGAAGAGAGAAGAGAGAACGCACCGAACTGGCCAAAGGTGAGCAAGTTCGTTCCAGGGACGATGAAGATCTCATAGCTCCATATCACTATCCAGCGATAGACACCAATATAGACCATTACGGCGCCAAACGCAACGAGACTGAGTATGACGGCAATCTCGCGCATATTAAGCTGATTGAAAGGCCGACTAGCTACTACTCGGCTCATCTGCGCAGCCGTGAATAAGACAACGAAAGCTACGAGAAGACAGATCCCTGTAGCAAAGTACTGCATTAATACTAGAAGCGATGCATCTCTTGAATCCAAAGATTGATTACCTTTGATGAAGTAGTCGATGAGAAGAAGGCTCAGCATGGCGGTACAGATGTAAATGAACCGGAATCCAAACTCTTCCATTAAACCCTGATTGTGCGACAGGTCAACAATGCTGAAGGACAAGTTCTTTGCGAATGTCGTACCGCGAGGACGCTGTTTGCTGCACTCCAGAGGAATATCCTTCGCCGGTAGGATGCCGGCTGTGGAAATAAATAATTGTAGCCAACACACATGACCGCCGCGTACGCGAAGAGAGGCCAAAAACGAGATAGATTGGCCCTAGATATCAACCATCAGTGTTCAGTGGTCATCGACATGTGGTAGATGGCACAATGCGCCGAAGAGGTTGCGAACATACCAGGTGAATGGTATTGTGAGATAAGGATAGTCAAAGAAATTCGGGCTGATGAGCTCGGTAATGCCCCACACGACGAGACCCAGAGCACAGCATATTAGATTCGTGGTGATGTGTTGCAAGAATTCCTGCAGGACGAGTGTAAGGCGTCAATAACGTACGCAAAGCAAATGTTGCAACAAGCATGTGATCTACAAACCAACTTCGTTTGCACGAGTGACCGCTTGGCAGCGAATGCATTAAAGAGGTGAGGATATTTGCGCAGCTTATCCAAAAGCACTGAAGCGTAGCATACACTTGATGAGAAGCAGGCGTGATGGTCTCCATTTAGCAAAAGCAAAGGCACCTTCGTTGGGGTTGAGTATAGTTGACTCAATCTTCTTGAGTCGTTGTTTGTCCATCAGCCGGCCAAGCGAAGTGTTCTCGCTGATGATTCTGAGCAGCTTGATCTGAGGTTCCAGGTGCTTTTCCACGTACTTAGTCTTCCACTTGACTGAGTTTGAGAGAGGCGACGGAATAAGGAGTCGTTTTATCCCCTCCAGCTGCTGTGTTTCTTCTTCGTCTGCTTTGTCACCCTCAACTTCATCACCAATTTCCAGATCAGCACTCTCCTGTTGCTGGCCGTCCGCTTCACCAGCAACATTCACGGCATTATCGATTTGTTCATCCTCCAAGACGAGGCGCTCGGTTTGAATGCCCTCTTCACCCATCGAATCTGCTCGCTGATCATCATCAGGTGGACCTTGCGTGTTGCCCCATATACCGTTGTGCCGCTTCACACTTCCCCTACCGAAGCGATGCTTGAATTTCTCTCGCCACAACTGCAGTTTCATCAGTGCACGGAGATGAGTCAATGGACATTACGATCGTATCAAGAGTACACTTGAACAGTGATGATCACCACGCGTTTTGGATCGGAGCAGACGTACGAGGTCATCATTTGCCAAACCATACCACACCCTGAACGGAGAGATGCCAAGCATATGTTAAATCTCATCGTGATGACTTCTGTATCCGCGCGTGGTGCAGGTACCTGCAGACCGATGCCGCTACACCCAACTCCCTGTCATTGAGGAAACTCAGAATGTGGAGCGCGACCTCTGGTGGGATGTTGTCTAGCGGATCACGCAGTCCTTCCACGGCATCGTCCTCTGCAGCGTGGTTGTTAATACTTTCGGTCAAAAATGTAAACATTTCACAAAATCTGAAATTTTAATGATTTGCAATAAATAATTTCCCCTTTTTAAAATATATATATTGGAAAAGCAGTAAGCCATGTACGTATTGAGGAGAAGGTGGCAGAGGTTTCAGGTGTGGAGGAGTAGGTGCGCAGATCCATCAAGGTCATGGTGGCCACTTCGTCACTGGGGGTGGACATGGCCATGTCGTCGTACACGGGCTTGCCCTGCTGCTGTGAAGGATGGTGGCCTGCGCGTCGAGTCATGTGTGTGCGTCAGGTGTTACCAAGCTTGGCTGGGTAGTTTTTTCGGTTTCGGGGGCAGAAAATACAGAAGTACCCCTCACGAAACTTTCCATTCATGCGTGGCTTTATTCGGCCAGCATTCCTTAGATTTTATCTATTTTCATGCCTGGCCCGACGTTTCCGAAAATGTTTCGAAAACGCGAAGCCATCGGTACCGCCACGTCGAGTCGGCATGATCATTGGGTCATCGGCGAGGTAGTAGGCCGTGGTGGTGGGGAGGCCAGGCAGAGCCAACGTGGGGACTTGTCATTCGAGTAGCAGATGGTGGATGAGCGTAGCGCATCGGAGGTAGAGGTTGAGGCCAAGGATAACCTGGCGGCATCATGGGCGCGCTGCCAGGAAGGGTGTGTCCGTAGGAGAAGTCGAGTGGCTGAGCGCCTCCTGGATGGAGGACGTGATGCGCGATCTCGCGTTCCCGTTCGAGCCGCCGATCATGCGCGCGCTGGATGATAGGTTGAGCAATGCTGGGTACGTACAACTGTGCCCGGCGAGGAGCGTATTCTTGCTGCAAGTCAGAAGATAAAAAAGTTAGATCATCGCTAAAGAACACTCAATGTAGAAGGACGATACCTGACTTCGCAATATCACCGGGTTAGTACTGTTATTCTGCAAAAGGTTCTGACGTTTCTTCAGGGCTTTGGCGGACAAAGGATTAGGGTTGGCGGGACAGTTCTTCTCGTGCTTTTCAAGGCGATGAGTCGGCACTTCATGCTGTATGTTGTTAACTGTAATCAGTAAGGGCCGTATGGGCACAGACCATTCGGCGGTACGTACGCTGGGATCAAACTTACAGCGTGAGTATGCGTAGTTGGTATTCGGGGGAGGTCCCTTAGGCTGTCCTTTCTTCTTCACCTTTTTGCCAGGCGCAATTTCATCTGCACCACGAAGACCGCGAGTACCAGCGTTCATCGTGATGGCGATGGGCTCCAGAATACCCTGTAAGTAGAGCAGATACAAGTGAGCATTCTTTGGGTCTACTGGATAGAGAGCGACGTACGTCGTTATTCTTGCCCAAAGCCGCACCACTCCACCCCATCTTTTGTAACAGCTGGAAACCAACTCCCCCTGTAATCTTCTGATCGTCAAACGTGCGCTCGTGTACTTGAACCGTGCTCTGCATACGCATGAAACGTGAGTTATTTCCAACGGGACAGATGTCGTGACTGTAAGGACAGTGGGGCGCAATTGAAGTGCGCCAGGAGACAATGAGGAGGGGCAGCATCGATGCGTACACACCTTTGGACACAATGGGCCCGCGCAGATCAAGCAGGACCAGCTATTGGTGATCTGCGAGGGCCCGCCGTGTCCAAAGGTGTGAAAGAGGGCGCAAACTGCTGCCCATACCCTCACTCCGCACAACCACCCGTTGACATAAGGCACCGAAATGAAGGACGCTACACTGAGCCTTCATAACGGGTTCTCTTTCATCTCTGTCGTTCTCGAATCTGCAACGCATCAGAAATATCTGTTAAGAGATAATGTACCTTCGAAGTTTCAAGTGGAATGTCGCCTCCACTCATATCTCGTTTAATGTCATCCTGTGTGACCGTCTCGCCCTTGCGCCAGCTCTTGAACGCAATTGCCTTGCCGTCGGTTGGCATCACAGGCCCTGGCGCACGCCCGTACTTCTCTGCATTGTCATATATAAGTATGTGAATTCTCGAGTACGCTTCACTCAACAACGGTGAATGAAGACGATGGAATACCAGGTTTGAAGCCCAGTCCCATGGGAACTCGGTTATCGGTCTCGTACACGTCCAACATTCCCTGCTGATGAGCCTCGCCCGTAACGGCAGAGACGCTAGAACGAGCCAACTCCTTCAGCTTCCTGAGCCGCTCTGCATCAGGATCGGTAGCGAACGCCAGCGGAGGAGGAGCAGGTAGAGGGTTTGCTGGCCTGCCTGGGTAATGCAGACCAGCGCCTGGCGCTATCGGATACCTACCTGACGCCGACGCCGTAACCATCAATGGTGGCGGCATCTCCACCCACTCATCATCTCGCTCTCGATCCCTTGAGTCGCTGCGTCTTCGCCGTCGTCGATGACGTTCTCTGCTACTGTCGCTGTCGCTGCGGCCCCTTGAACGGCTTCGCCGCGCTCTCTTACGCTCTCTCCTGCTCGGACTTACCCTCCTCGACCTTCTGTCTCTGCTCCTACTCCTGCTCCGGCTTCTCTTGTGACGTCTGCGCTCCACCTCCATACTTCGTCTCGCGTCCTCTCGTCCATCAGGCGTCTCTTCTCTCTTCGTTCTTCCTCGTCCATCCCGTCTGCTTCTACTCCGACTTCGGCTGCCTCGACTTCGGCTGCGCCTGTGCCTCTTTCTCTGCCTATTCCGGCTTCTGCTGCGGCTACGACTCGGACTCCGGCTCCTGCTGCGGCTATGGCTAGGGTAACGACGTGCTCGGGAGTACCTTGCGGCATCACCTTGGTAGTCAGCAGACTCCTCTCTTGCGTCGCGTCCCCTGTCACCCACGACGAAGTCGTCCTCATCGCGGCTGAACGCGCGCGCAGGGCCCTCCATACCCCGTGATGGTGCGCCGCCACCATCTTCGGCCGCACTAGCTGGCGCGTCTGCCGCACCGGCATGCTGATGACGGACAGCAGGCATGACTAGCTCGCCGTCCTCGAGTACCTCTTCCGTCTTCGTGTCTTGTTGCCACGAGTTCATCTTTCGGAGCAGGATAGCCCGCAGCTCGGCCTCCCGCTCCTCCGAAGCGAAAAGCGAGTGTGTGCCGTCCATCTTTCTTTAGTTTATGAAAAAAAGCGGGACATTTGCAACATTTCCCGCCCTTTTCCTTCAGCAACTTTACGGAGAATTTGTGGTATGAAAGGAATGAAGATGTTTTTCATTGTTCCGAGTTTGCGAAATTTTTTCAGACTTGCGCAAATAGAGTTTTTACGTTTCAGTTGCCGCACACCAGCGGGAGGCGGTGCCATGTCGTCCTCCACCATGGGCACCTCTTCATCATCCTCCACTCTTCGTCCTCTCCAGCACTACATCACCGGTGGTGCGGCACCTGTGTCGTCGTCATCTTCTTCCTCTGCGTTTGGCTTGTCCGCTTCGCCAGCCGAGCGGCTGCTGCTGGAGGCCCGCCTCCTGTTCGAACGCCTGGGCAGCATCGAGACAGCTCCACCCACCACGACCGCCACCACCACCGCCGCCGCTGCTGCTGCTGCCAGCGTTAATCCTGCGCCTACCTCATCTCTACCTCGACCTGCCGGGTCATCTTCATCTACCTCAACCTCAGTGAAGAAGGTGACCATCAAGCCTGCTGGCCGAAGGGTAGGTTCGTTAGCGACCAACGTGAAGAGGAAGAGGAGGAAGAAGGAGGAGGAGGAGACCTCCACGCTGGTCAGTATGGACATTTCAACCACTACTGCCAGTACTTCCTCTATGACGGCCATCAGGAAGAAGACGACGACGCAGAAGAAGAAGAACCGACCGGTGCGGGAGGTTGATGACACTGACGGCAGCTTGAATGAGGAGGTGACACCATCACCATCCTCTGCCGATACGACGGAGCGGCACAAGAAGCGCCGTCGAATTCAACATGGTGATCTGCTGATGAAGAAGAAGAAGGAAGAGGAGGAAGGAGAAGTAGAAGAGGAAGAGACAGCCTACAAAGCAGAGAAGAAGGAAGAGAAGGAGGAGGAGAAGGAAGGAGAGGAGAAGGAGAAGAAACGAAGAGGACGAGGAAGAGGTAGAAGAGGAGAAAGGGCGCTTCATGCATCATCAGCCACCAGCGCGAACCACCGAAACCCAGCAAAATACCGACACGACTTTTTTTCTGGTATATTCATATTACATTTTATTATTATTTTTCCCGTTATCCATTTATAATACAATTAATGAAGAAAGTAATCCGAAATTGTTGTTGATGATGAATGTACAATTGATCGTGCGTGATGGTGTCACACACACATGTTGAATGCAGGGGACTACGTGTGCTTGGGTCACTTACTGCACAACTGCGACGAATGCAATACTCGCTTGCCAGTGATGGTCAAGTATGGGCTCCGATATGTGGTTCTTTGGTTCTCCGAGTTCCATGCGGCCTTTGTCTGCCTTTACCCCTCGCTCGACACAGGCGCGCCATGCAAGCAGCAACACAGGACGCAGCACGCTCTGCTGGAACATACACTGGAGCACGAGGAGGCGGCCGAAGCGGCGAGACTGGGCAGACCCGTTCTCGATGAAGAGACGAAGCAGAAGAAGCTGGACGTGTCCCGGGCTGCCGTCAAGCGCTTGATGAAGATGGAGATAGACTCAAGCACACAGGAACCCACTGAGCTTGCGAGCATCATAAGCGAAGAGAGAGAACGCCTGGGATATTCCGCCAATTGTGAACCTGCTCCGGAGGTCGTTGCACAACGCTGGCGCTGGGAGCTACTCAAGAGGCGGCTGTGCTCACAGGAGCGTTATCAGTCAGAGCTGGGCGAGAAGCGGCGTGCGATCTACTTCTCGATCATGGAGCAAGTGCTAAGCGAAGACACAGCTCTCAAGGACATGGAACAAGATCGTTTGATACTACGCATAGCCTATCAATTCGACATTCATGGTGATAAGAGACGACACTACACCAGGAATATCCCAAAGAAAGGTGTCGTCAGCCTTCTGCTCCACTGGATCTCCGTCTGCACACTCTCCTCAACGAAGCGAATCTCACCCAAGGAACTAACGGCCAAAGCGTTGAGACAAAGGCGGATGTCGCAGTGTCAAGAAGAGGAACTAAAACACGCCGAAGCAAAACACGACCCACGGGAAGACGAACGGATACACGGAACGAATGGCGAAGAGGAAGAAGCAGACAAAGATCACCAGTATCGTATAAGCGAGGTTGGGGACAGTGCTGAGGAAGACGAAGAGGGAGAGGAAATAGACGTCGAATGGCCTCCACCTTCAAGGCAGGCTTTCCCCGAGACTGATCCGCACGAGATAAAGGAGAGCTCAAGTGTGGATCAGTCATCCGGGCCTGCAATGACCGGCGACCGAGAGATACGGCCAGGCACTCCGCCGCCAACAACGCCCCCTTCGCTACCGATCGCTACCCAGCCGAGCATATGTGTATCCCCGACGAACAAGGAGACCCTCAAGGGGCGAGCTTTGTTGACGGCCCGGCGTCGTGCGATCATGCAGGAGCTGGACACTCTCCTCCTTGGGCAAGCAGAGTGAGTGAATCTGTGGGATTCCCAACTACGTTTACATACTTCAAATTTTTGTACTTGTTTATGTCGACATTGCTTTCCTTTTCGCGAATATCGCCCTTCTCTTGGTTTATTCTTTTTTTCTGTGTTCCTTATTAGTTGAAATTTCATTACTTGATATAAAAAGAGGAAAATATCTGGTGTTTTACTTGAGACAAGAGATACCACAAAGAACAACAAAGGGGAGAGTGTGGAGGGAAGAGAGACGTGATGGAGGCACCTGGTGGAGGGAATGGAGGCCATGAGCGACGAAGTCGACATCTTCATCGACTGATGGAGAAGGAGGAGGCGTGGAGCTGTAGTCCCCTGTTTGCAGGTGGAGTGGAGGGAAGTGAGGAAGACGCCGCGTGGAGCACGGCCTCCTTCTTCCTGGCCGGCCACAGCGCCCTCTACGAGCCTGACTCCCGTTCCCTATTCCTCTTTGGAGGTTACGATGGCAGGTCCTCACCTCACCACAAGCCCTTACCTGGTGGTCAAAAAACAACATTATTTTTGAAGAGATATATTTAATTTCTTAATTTTATTTTTCCTTTTTAGGATCATTGGTTGTTGAAGCTCATCGCCTCACCTTCTTTTTCTTTTTGTCTTGTGTACACCACAGCAAGCGAGCAAACGACCTGTACGTGCTTCGCAATGCTGACTCCCTCACCACAGAGGGAGCTGAGAGTGTCGACCTCTTTTGGGAGAAAGGTGCGACTGTTGCGGCTGACTGGGATTACAGCACCACCAGCTAAAACGTTTAGCTGTCACGCTAACACCTGCCCTGCGTGGTGGTTGGTGTTGTTGTCGATCCACAGCGAACCTGTCGGGTGTACGGGACCGAGCAGGACATGGCTGCTTTTTGAAGGACGGCATGATGTACATACACGCCGGATACGACAGCCAACACAATGTGTTGGATGACTTGATCGAGATCGACCTTAGTGCGGGTACCAATAGCGCCTCGTTTTCATCTTCGTCACAACAGCCTTTTCACTTACCTGGCGGCGAACAGCCGACTTTACCTCTCGAGTGATTGAGTACAAGTCTGTACTGCCCAACATTGACCGCCGATGGCACGCCAACTTCCTTTTGGGAAGCAAGTATTTTGTTCACGGAGGGTACTTGGTCCAGCCAGACAGAGTGAAGCATTCACAATCCTGATTCCTGCTACGTGTGGAGAGCAGATGGAACGACAGTGGAGGACTTGACGACCTCATATGCCTGGATCTCAGTTTGCTCTGCCTCCCAGCTGCGGTGTAAATGGCTCGAAAGTTCGACTGTGATTTATTCATTCCTCCACAGATACGCTGAAGTGGTCAGCTCCCAGGTTCAAAGGAGTAGTTCCTTCGATGCGAAGGTGGCACACGATAACCCAACTTCCCGAAACCAGTCGTTTCCTCCTCTTTGGCGGCTATAACGGAGGCAAGATGCCTCTTGGTGATGCCTTCATCTTCAATGCTGGTTGGTCTTCAACTCTCTTTCCACTTCAACCCATGCAGGGTCTCACATTCTTCTCCATTTCCAGACACCATGAGCTGGTCCCAGCCTCGATTAAAGGGCAAGATGCCTGGGCCACGATGCCGTCACACAGTGACTGCTGTCGATAGTAAACAACTAGTCCTCATCGGAGGCTACAAGGAATCTGATGATGCCGTCTACAAGGAGATAGCCATCTTCCACACTGGCATGTGACCTTCTTACGTTTGGCCTTTGGCCTCTTTGTCTAACTTTCCAGTTGCTTCTGTTGAACCAGACGATATGAGTTGGCACTGGGTGTCCCAGCGGGTTGTTGGATCTCTACTGCCCGCGGTGCGAAGCGGTCACACAGCCACGATGGTTGAAGGAGAGGGCATTCTTGTATGCGGTGGATGGAAGCCCGACTACGTGCAGCCCGCCTACTGGATCGACCTTCGCATGACCTGAACATAGATGGAGTTAGCATTCTGCCGGTGGCGAATGATGGTCGTTCACGCCAAATGAAGGCGTCTGTTTGTTTTGTCTCTCGCCAATAAGCGGGGCGTCGAAGAGGAGTGAACATGAGGCAGTGTTCTTGCTCGTCTCCAGACTACAAGTGAAGATAAGAAAGCGCTGCTCCTTGTCTACTCACGAGGACTCTTCAGAAGGGCCAGTGAAGATGAAGTCATCATCCAGCACGTTGCGCTGATCCACGAAGATGTCAATCTGCGAAGGTCCCTTGCGCACAGTCTTTTCAAAGAAGGCCTTCATCTCCAGCATGAGCTTTCGCTTTTCCTCCAGTGGCCATGATGGATTTTGTCCGATACCTCGCGCAGCTTCCTGCTCAACAACTTGATGTGAGCATGGTTGAAGAATGCAAGATGTAAAGGGAAAGAGGGCTTGCCTCCATCGTTGCAGTCAGCAGACCCTGCAGGTCTTCGCCTTCTTCGGGGACACCCTTGAGCTGCAAATTCAGAGGAACGTAAAGATCGGTGTGGTAGAGAAGATCCCTTTCCTTGGACCACTTCCAGGGTTGCGCCGGGCTGTCACGAGTACAAAGCCAAGCAAGGCTGTTAGAAACTGAAGTTGCTGATTGTGGACACAATTCTCCTATTATCACTGCACACATTCACGAGAGCAGCACACGTAGACCAGCTGCAGGTATACCTGGTAGCTTTCTTCTTGGCCTTCCGCAGCGCAATGCACCTGGCGAGGAACATGTTGTACTTCTGGCGCCTCATCTTACGCGTTTTGCGATGCTTGTTGATCGTCGCGACGTACGGCCGAAGGGAGTTCTCCAGCTTCATGCCCCACGCGTTCATCTCGGCGGCCATAGACTCCCAGCCCTCATCGCCGCCCTCATCCACCTCGTCCTCGCCGTCTTCTTCTTCGTCTCCGAAGTCCTGCCCCGCCATCAGCAACGAGTCCTGCTCCTCACGAAGCACCATCCGCATCGCACGGCTGCTCTGCTCGCTGGCGTCCTCGTCCTCGTCGTAGTCCCCGTCAGCCAGGGCTCCCCGGCGATCAAAGGACGACTTGCTTGAGGAGCGCCGCGGCTTGTCGGATCTCCTCGATGGTCTGTCCTCTGCCGACTTGTCCACAAATTGATTCGCCAGCTGCTGAGCCCAATGGGAGGAAGACCCCGCCGGGGCGGACCCCGCGACACGAGAAGATGGGGAGGGCGCCGCACGCGATGCGGAGGGGGCAAAATCTCCCTCCGGTCCGGCCTTGGCCGCCCCCGTGGGGGCGCCCTTGGCAGCCTGCTTGAATAATTGGAGTAATTCATCGGCCGATGTGGCCAGCTGCCGGGACGGAGAGGCAAGGGCGCCCATCACGTAGGGCGGCCGACGCCCCGCGGTCAGCAAGGCCGAGGCGGAGCTGCCGGTGGCCGGTCGGAGGGACCTGCCCAGGCCCACTACCACAGCCCCCGATGTTCGTCTCATCTTATAAAGAAAGGAAAATATTTTCTCGATATTTTCCTTTTTCTACTCTCAAGATAGTTTCTTTTATTTTCTCTGTTACTTTTCCGGAGTGACGGAATTTTCGAGCGTAATTTCGTGGCAAGAATTTTCGTCTTGTTCGTTCTTCTTCAGAATCTGTTGTTGATGGGGAAGCATCAATAATTTGTTCAGTAGTCTAGATCAGGTTTTTGATCTATCTTGGGTGGTTCTTGTTCCACAATCTCTTCCTCACATCTGGGAAAAATCCAAGTTAAATTCGTCATGGCTAGCACCACGACTGCTGCGATGGCTGGGGCCTTGCTGCCCGAGAAGGGGCTCGAAAACAGGCCAGGTCAAAACAACTGTTTCCTCAACGTTTGCATCCAAGCGCTCTGGCATCTCGGCGCGTTTCGATCCCAGTTCCTGTCCAGCAAGGCGCACGTTCACAACGAGACGTCGTGCATCTATTGTGTCCTCAAGGTATCTCTTTTTTAAAATATTTTTCTTTAAACAAGGAAAATATCCTATCAATTCATAATTTTTTCTAAAAATAAACTAGAATAAAATATGTGGGACATACGGACTAACATTTACGCGTCTTTGTGTGCGCACAGGTTCTCTTCACGCACTACCAGTTCAGCGATGAGGAAGTGCTTCCGCCCACTGCGCTGCGTACGGCTCTGGCGGTGCTCCATCGCGATTTGGACCGATTCCAGATGGGCGAGCTTGATGATGCCGCAGAGGCCTTGGTACGCATCAGCTGAGTTGCTGCGATGAATGGAGCTATGCACTCACTTTTGTCGGTTTTGCGGAACATTTCAGGAAGCGATCCTTACCTGTTTGAACAAGGTGTATCTAGTGAAGGGCAAGGAGAAGGAGAAGGTTGATGAGAGCAACCCGAATTCTATCTCGAACAAAGTGTTTGGGTGTCCGATAGCAGAGATTGTACAGTGTGGTAAGTCTCGCTACTTCATCATCTTGCTGATCGGCTTCTTGAACTCAATGGTGCAATTCTAATGCAGGTAAATGTAAGAAAGATATAAAGCCTCAAGGATCTGACTCGTTCATCTACTATACATATGTAACTGAGATTAGGTAT
>CDEZ01021752.1:0-13324 GCA_000826365.1 Acanthamoeba royreba | reverse complement strand
GGTGGTGAGCAGCTGTGATGAGGAAGAAGCGCGAGACACAAGAGAGAAAGATAGATGATCATCATGGTAGAAGTAGTGGCCGGCTCATCATGATGAGATCAACATCACGTGCTCGCCTGATGAGCTGTCGATGCTGCCGCTCCGGCTGTTCTCGCTGCTGCTCGTGCTGCTGATGCTTCGCTGTCGGTCTCCCTTGATCTTGTTGAGCAAGGGCAACACCGAGAAGGAGTCGCTGCGGAATCGCTGCGAAGAACTCGACGTCGAGACCGGCGCCATCGATGCCGAGTTGGTGCCCAGCGGCGAGCGAGGAGAGGTGCTGCTCGTCGTGGTGCTGATTGTGGTGATCGACGCCCGACGTACGCCGTGCGGCGACCTGATGGCCTCAGTGATGCTGGCCCACATCTTGCGCGGTGAAGCCAAGGTGCGCCGCCGCGCTCTGCCACTGCTCGGGCTGTGTGGCTCTTCGCCCTCCGGCTGCTGGCTGTCGTGCCTCGGGCTTCCCACGATCGGCATCGGCATCGGCATCGTTGCCGTTGCGCCGAGTGAGGGTCGTCGTGATCGAGGCTTGGTGGGCGAGGACACGACGGCACTCGACGAGGACAAGGGCGACTTGGGAGACGTGGCGGGCGATATGCGGCCGCCGGCCTTCTCTACCTTGTCCGAGTGCCATAGCTGACGGAGCTTGGCCAGCGGGAGACGAGGAAGCCGCATTCGAAGGGACCCTGTTCCACTCTTGGCCAACCGAGGAGATGATGGCACTGATGCCGAAGATGACGATGACGATGACGATGACGATGAAGATGAAGATGAAGATGGAGATGGAGATGGTGATGGTGATGATTTTGATTCTACTTCTGGTTGTGGTGATGGAGGTAGAGGATCGAGCTCGACAATGGGTGCAAAACTGTCTGTGAGAGTTAGATCGATGGAATCCGCGTGCACCGCCGCATGTTCGGCCGAGTGAGGGCAGCTCTGCGTCGATGGCCGTCGCTTCTGTGTCCATTCGTGTGACAGCACCTGTTCTATCGTGTATCGCCGCCCTGTGATGGTGTGGACAGGTGAGTGGCAGCTGATCGAAGAAGAATGGAATGTCTTAAAGAACGGTACGTACTGGGATCCAGGTCGAGCATGTGAGAGATGAGTGACTTGACGCCACTACTCAGGAAGGAGGGGAAGTCCAGCTGGCCACGCACGATGGCCAGCTTGGTGTCGCGCACGGTTTCGCCTTGGAATGGCGTGAATCCGCACACCATCGCGAAGAGCACGCAGCCCAAGGACCACACATCGATCTCGGGCCCGATGTACGTGGTCTCCTTTAGAATGACCTCTGTCGTGTGCAGGTCATCAGTGCATCCTGGTGATGATCTCCACAATCGAGGAGGCAATCGTACCAGGAGAGGCGTAGTGCAGCGAGCCGACACTAGTAGAACACGGTACATTGCTGTAAGGCATGCTGTACCCAAAGTCACCCAGGATGGCTCGACCTTCGGCTAAAAAGATGTTCTGTTCGTATCAGAAGGAGGACGTGAGCGTCGAGAACACTTCAGACAGTCCGTTCCATTCTCTCGGAATGATCCCAGGCGTGCGGTACCTCTGGTTTGATATCACGATGGACGAATCCATGCTGATGAAGGTAGCAGATGCCCTTGGCCACCTGCCTGAAGATTCGTCGTGCAGTGTCCTCCGTCAGTCGTTCATCTTGCGATCCGGAGATGAGAGAGAAGAGGTCCCTATGTCCCATCGAACCACATTCATGCATGAGCCGGACGAGAAGAAGAATCTCTCATTCATTCGACAATCTTCATCAGCCAGCAGAGACGTCACTTACCCATCAGAAGCATATTCCATAACAATACATATCTCGTGAGGGTTTTCCACCACTTCCACCAACCGAATAAGGTGCTTGCTAGTAGCAACCTGAACCCGATTGGTGAGAAGCAGCTCTGAATGGCCGAGCTGTTCAAGTGGGCGTCGTACCTGGTTCATGATAGAATACTCCCGCCTGATTCGAGCCAGCTGGTCCGGACGCAACCGCCCCTTGGGGATGATCTTGATTGCAACGATCTCAGCTGTTCGTCGGTCCTGTACAAAGCGTTAGCCCACGAAGAGATCCTTCCAGTGGTTTTGGAAGAATGTCTAGGTGCGTACAGAAGCAACGATCACTTTGCCGGATGCGCCCTCGCCCAGGCTCTGTTGCGTGACGCTGTAGTTACCGTTCAACGACTCTCTCCATTTCTCTTGCATCTGCGGATGATAAACGAATCTGAGGAACGTATAACGGAGCAGATGAGTCATTGATCAGCCTTTAACGAGAATGAAGATTCAAGATCGCCAGGTACCTGGGCGGGAGAGGTCGAGGGGAGGTGGCCACGGGCTGGGACACTTGGATCTGGGGAGGAGCCTCCTTGAGTGCGCCGAGGTCGAGGGCGGGACGTCGTGTTGGCACGTGAGCTATGCAGCTGGTAGTGGTAGTGGTAGAAGTCATGACGTTGTTGCTGCAGCCGCCGTTCGTGTGGCTACTGCTGTCGTTTTGATGATAGCTAAGAGGATAAGATGCCACCTCAGTCGCCATGGCTGAACACGGGCGTGTGTGTCGGGTAGAAAGAGAGAGAGGGTAGAAGGAGTGTGTCAATAAATAATAGTCTGCTTCGTTTCGACCGACCGATCAATCGATAGATTCTTGTCGATTCGTGTCACTCGCTCTCCCCAAGAAGGGTCAGTTGTTGTCTGATCGGAAGGCTGAGCTAAGGCTTCAGTTACTTCGCTTTGGTCTTCAGAAGCCTTGCAGTGCCTGATCTGATTAAGGAAGAGAGAGAGAGAATCACCCCGACGGCCTTAGGAGCGAGCACGAGGTGAGAGGGACCCTGATGCGGTCTCTCGAAGTCCTCCTGGTCCAGTCAGCCACGTAGCGCTGACCCTCGGTTTCTCAATGGAAGCTTCGTCTGGGCTCAGCAGAAGTACGTCAACGTTGCTCCGTAGAGATACACGAGCGTCGTGGACCCAACGACATGACCTTGTTAGGAAGAGATATATACCTTTTGTCTCGTTCACGTGGTTGTCGCAAGAAAGAGACGTCGAACTGTTTATGGTCTGCACAGCAACCATATACGAGACCTTACACGCATGATACGGATGGTGGTACGCGTAACGTTTAGGAAAGGTAAGGCTAGATTGTTCGCTAGGGGAAGTGAGAACTACACGCACACCACGAGCGAGCATGCAAGGCCGACGCAGGATCTGCTCACTAGTCCTCGTTGAGCTCTCCGATCAGGTACTTCTTGAGCATGCTGAGGGCCTCGTCGGAATGGCCTACGTCATCGAACAACTCGGTGGAATCCTTCCCTGCACCTTGCTGGGTAGCACCCCACCCAACACCCAACAACGAAGAGAGCACCATCATCATGAGCAACCTCGCAGTGGGTTTCAGATCAGATGAGTATCTGGACCAGCAGCACGTCACCGCCGGGATGTTCATCTGAACAACGAAGTTCACCAAACAACAGAAACAGTGCCGTCAGTTCCATTTACGCGGAAAACTCTCCTGTTTCCTCCAACGGAAGTCTGATAGAGGTAAGAATGGGCTACACCCCAACACTTTTACTAAGTAACCATGCCTTTTAAGGTCAGTATTCCATAAAGTGTCGACGGGAGATGCCACGAGATCCCGAAAAATTACAGAAATATTTTCGACAAAGTGAAACGATTTCAACTGAAACAAATTCTTTTGGAAAAATGATAAAAAACTTAACAGAGGGTCCTCTGCACGTACCGACGAAGTTGGTTACATCGTACACCTTGCCCTTGTAAATTGTCCACTGCATAAAAGAGGGAATGAGTCAAGGGAGGGAAGGCCCGGTAGGAGGAACGGAGAGGCGGAAAGAACGGACGAGGTCGTTGAGCGTGTTGTGTTTGGCTACTTCCGCGGCGGAGTATCGCTTGGACATGGTGTGCTGTACGTAGTGCTTTCCGGCAGAAGAGGAGTGTTGAGACCAAAAGAACGAAGAAGCGGTGGCAATACAAGAACGAAGCGTTGTGTGGATGACACCAAGGCAGTTTGCCGGACTTTCAATTACAACAATTTCCAAGTTATTTCAAAAACAGAAAGTAAGTTTGGCACATTGTGGCCTCTAGATCATGAGTACAGTCATCGTTGGTCCTGCGTCCCTAAGGAGCGGCACTCTACGCGGTATGCTATCCACTATAACATGATGGCGTCATACACAGTACCATGGGCGGATTTCTGCAATGTCCTGTAAATTTAACGATTTCTGAATTTGTTTTGCAAACGCTGTAAATTTAGAAGTTTCCGAATCTGTTTCAATTTGCTGAAATGCAGAAGATGAAGAAGATCGGGTATGGGCCAAGATGGCAGATTATCGCCGGCACGGCTGCGGAGGGGTCTCGACTTACCCATGTCGTGTGTGCGCAGCATGCTCGTTCTTCTTCACGCCTCCTCCTGCATCCAGGATTGCACTCGCGATTTTTTGCCACCTCATCATCATCACCAGCTTCCTCTTCCTCTTCATCTTCATCTTCATCTTCCTCTTCATCTGCATCAATGACAACTGCACGTGCTGGTTCTCCGCCTCCGTTGGTGGATGGTGGTGGTGATGAAGACTCGGCAGTGTTGGCGGGCAGCGGGAAACGCGAGGGTGGTGCAGGGCCCGTGCGGCCGGAGCATGTGGGCAAGAAGAACCTGGTTGGAGTCACCCGAGATGAACTCAGGACCGAACTTGATACCTCACGAGTTCAGCTGGAGCCCTACCGCCTCAAGCAACTTTGGCACTGGATGTACTTCCGAGGTCGTTCATCGCTGTCCATCACCATCGTCATCCGCGGCATCATCATAGCCATCATTGGCTTCACCACCATCATCATCAGTGCCATCACCAACATCGCCACCATTATCATCATCAGTGCCATCACCAGCATCAGCACTATCATCACCACTATCATTGTCATCAGCATCACCATTACCATTGTCATCATCACCACCGACAGTAGTAGCATGACCAATTGACTGACAGCGTGATTGTACGGGGCGTAATGCAGGTGCTAGGAGCTTTGATGAAATGGCGAACATCTCAAAGACCATCAGGAGCGAGCTGGCGGAGCGGTACGTGCTGGACTGGGGCACGCTGGTGCGCGAACGAATGTCGGTCGACGGCACGCGCAAGTGGCTGGTAGACTTTGGCGGGCAGCAGGTCGAAAGTACGATCGTACAGCGCCTTCTGATCGCTCGCTCGACCGCAGTGTCTCACTTCCGTCCATGTTGTTGTGTGATGAACAGCGGTGTTTATCCCAGAGGAGAGCCGTGGTACGGCGTGCTTGTCAAGCCAGGTCGGATGCACGCTATCCTGTGCATTTTGTCATACCGGTACACAGAAAGTGGTATGTTTATCTACAGCTTCTTGCTTGGTTCGACTGTATCTGTAAGCTTGACGCACGACTGTTGACAAGAACCTGCTGATGAATGACTGTGATGGCTCAGGTGAGAAACCTCAAGGCTTCGGAGATTGTAGGCCAGTTCCTGCATGCACGCAAGATGATGATTGTATGAACGCTTTGCGGCCAGATTCCTTGATAGAATCGTGGCTCTTATCTCACGCCCTGTGATGCAGGACCTGCCGCCCCTTTCAATTCGGAAGCGAACAGTATCCAACATTGTATTCATGGTACTCTACATGGGAATCCATTGGCCCATTCATTGTGCCTCAATATTCTTTCGTCACGCAGGGCCAAGGCGAACCATTCTACAACTTTCGTAACCTCTCCAAGGCGCTTCACGTGCTGTTGGATCCTGAAGGCTGTGAGGTATGTTCCTGACTCCATTAACATGGAGGAGACCCTGTAACTCACGTCCTCATGTTCTGATATCAGATGTCCAAGCGACGGATAACCGTGTCTACGTCGGGAGTCGTCCCCATGATCAAGCGATTGGGAGAGGAATTCCCCGGCATCCGTCTAGCCATATCCCTTCACGCACCAACTGACGCTCTAAGGTACCAATTGATCGGAATTCAATGCAAATGACGTATCCTCCCTGCTCATGCAAGGCATCAGAGACGAGATAGTTCCAATCAACCGACAATACAAGATCGCTGAGCTGATGGAAGCGTGCCGCAATTTTCCTGGGCTCTCCTGGACGCACAAGATCACATGGGAGTATGTGATGCTCAAGGGCGTCAACGACTCTCCTGCCGATGCCAGAGAACTACTTCGATTGATTAAGGATATCCCATCCCTCGTAAACCTCATGTACACACCTCTCTACGCTTGCCGCTTACAACACATCCTTATCCATCACTTGAATGCAGCCCATTCAACACCTGGCCCGGCGCTCGGTTTGAATGCTCGCCGGACGAGACCATCCTCGCTTTTCAGAAGATCCTGCACGAAGCTAACATCGATGCACCCATCCGTTGGCCTCGTACGTCCACCCACCTGGCAGTGTACGTTGTTTGTGCTGACGCGAGTCTCTTTGCAGGAGGGCGAGACATTATGGCTGCATGCGGACAGCTGCGAACGGCCAGCCAGAAAGCGTCCATGATGTCAGCGAACGAGCTCAGCAAACTGGTTGACAGCTTCGCTCTGTAGAGAATTGTTGCAATCTCTATTACATGATATTCATCGTTCACTAGGAGGACATTACCTCGGACTATCGTGACAAAGCTCATCATGCTGCAGTCAAGATACACTCCCTTTAGTTCTGCATTGATCACTTTCCCCTTGCAGTTTTACACTTGGCTTGCTGTGCGTCGTGCCTCATCGCAGCAGCATTGGCTTCCGCCTGCACGAGCCTTGGCCTCGGCTGGAGGGCAGCTGGAGAGAGAAACCACCATGTTTACAGCTGAACGACTTCAAGGTTGAACTGTATATTCATTGATTAGCTTTGAACTACAGGTGATCAGTCCCTGGTCACTCTCCGCTTAGCTGACTCTTCTTCCCTGTGCATCCACTCTGCAGTTTGACCCCCACTAGCCTCAAGCCGAGGGCGAAACCTATCGACAAGTGGTCCAAGCGAGAAGAGATAACCGAGTGTTGTCAGCCAGGGTTGCACCCAAGGATAGAGCGTGTCGCCGTAGAGGCAAGCCTGGTATCGCCATTCGCTTGGCGGATGCGAACCTGTCCCATTGATGACGATTATCACAATGACCAAACCAGCTCTTCATCATAAGAAGGAGACGATGATCTAACCTGGTCCTACTTCGCCGTTGCATTGTGATGGCTTGCCCTCCAGGCATGCCAGCGTATGGCGGAAGTGAATCTGCTCTGATGGCGTCACGGCCTTTGAAATCTTGCGCAAGATGTGGGCATCTGGTTCGGGTTCGTCGTTTCTCACGATCATCACGTCGCACTCTTGCAGCTTCACGGCTAACCCACCACGTCCTGCGCAGAGGAAGGCCATCAGTGAGTGGACTCAAGCATGCCTGCAATGAATTGAGGTTGATGGTATACCCATTCGCATGTCGGCCACGAGTTCGCTGCACCACGAAGAAAGGGTCCAGGCCGACACGGCAAAGAATGGCGCACAGATACTGTTGACACATCCACGGCGTTAGGGCCAGGTTTTGCACGTCATCAGTACACGTTACACAGCCAGACGTACATCAGGGGAGATCTCAAACACTGAAGGAACACATGCGCAATGGAAATATCAATAAGACGGAAGAATGACTCCGTCTCGGCGTGTCCCTTCTCGTGTGCGATCTGATGTCACATAAGAGGATCATCAATGCTAGACCTCATGACCAGGCAGGATGGAAGGGCATCGTACAACTGCAAGTTTCTCTTGTTCAGTCCTGGCATCACCAGTCAGGAAGTAATTCTTCAGTTCTGTGATCGTCTTTGCTTCTCGATTCCCAACAGCAATTACACCTGTTGATGGATACGGGTATGAGGGCGCTGAAAAAGATCACATAAAGTGCCATCATTGCTCACCTGCTGCGCAGGCCGCGTTATTGTACAGCGTTGAGAGTAGCGGCCCTGCATCCTGATCTCCTCTGTTCACAGCGAGGTGAAGCATGGTGAGGAAGCGGCGAGGAACAAAGGAGGTACGTACAAACCGAGGAGCGTCCGCAAGGCACGGTGCTTGTACTCATACACATCGAGATCCTTGTTGTATTCAACGCGATATCCACCGAACATTCGATTCCACAATCCTTGGCTGAGTAACCATCAGTCAAGTGATCATCAGTGATCGTCATCAGTTACAGAAGGATTTCAGATAAGCGTACCTCTTCTGCACATGAAACTCATACTCAGCCTTCACAAAACCTTGCACGAACGCCATCGCGCTTTGGTACGCCGCGGCACTCAGGGCAAGAGCCGGGAGAAGCCACAGTCGTGGCTTCGGTGACGGAGAAAGCAATCCCACGGGCAGGAATGATCCCACGACGATCAGAACAGATGTCCACCTACTTGTGGTGATCTGCGGCAACCCTACCTGGATTGTGTGCGCGCATACATGAACATTAAGTCAATGTTCAATCATCATGCACATCATCATCATCATCATGCACATCATCATCAATCAACCAGGACACCTGTGTACCATCGCCATGCCTGCAGGGATAATCATGCGAGTAGTCAAGAGCAACGATGCGTAGCCCACAATCTTGAGCGTCAACGTGACCGCCTTCTTCAGCAGGCTCGACCCCGAGACTCCCACAGGAGTCCACGGCGGCGGCGGCTGCGGCGGCTCTGATGTCGTCCACTGGCGCCGCTGCGTCTGCCGTGCCGGGGACAGCCTGATCAGTCCTGCCAGACTGGTGATGACGCGCGAGCGCGGTGCTGCCAGCCGCGACCGCCACCACGTCGACTGCGACATGGACAACGTCTTCTTCAAGACTGTTGATGATGATGATGACGATGAAGCGCTACTACTACGACCAAGGCTGAAGAGGACGAGCCGCCGGGAGGACGGCGGTGGCCGAACGGCCGCCAGAGCGCCCGGCGCCGCCGGAAGCAGGGGCATCATCCGTCCGAGGTGAGGTCGTGCCGGCTGTGTGCGTCCGAGTCGCAGCATTGGTGCTGGTGTTGAAGGGACCCTTCTCCCTTGTCGTCTTCAAGTGTCGGTGGTACCCAGGGGTGGATGATGAATGGCACCTTCAGGTTGTGTGTAGTGGCTTGTTTCCAGGAAGATCAAATACCGCCTTTTTCAGAACCAAAACAAACAATTTTAACCAAATAATTTTGTTTTGCATAATATTTCATCCGCGTTTGTTTTCTATTTCGAAAATCATTTGGATTCACAAAATGTTTCATCACGTGACAAAAATAGTTTCTCTGAAAACAGGAAAGACAAGAGGGAGAGAAACATGTTGTGCGGATGCAGAAGCGGTCGTCTAAACCTACGGTCCACTCACACGTGGAGGAAGGTGCCCGACCTTGGGAGCAACAAGACTCTTCGTGTGGCCGGCACACCTTCTGGTGTCGCCAGCAGCACAGCAGTCAGTCGCCGTCTGGCAGGCGATGCCGCGCCGGCAGCCACCGCCGCAGCGGGTGGCGGGTCGACTCCTTCTCGTGCTGCGGATGCGGAGCCGTGGCGTAGCGTGGTGAAGCGTAGGTTCGATCGCATCGGTCCCAAGCCGCTCGTCGCCTACGCACGTGCCATGGACTATCGTCGCCCGCAGTACGAGTGGATGGCCTCGTCTAGCGCTGATGGTACTACTGATGACGTTGATGATGATTTCAATGTACCCACCACATCATCATCAACATTGTCAATGTCATCATCAGTATCATCATCAGTATCATCAGCAGTACTGACAAAGCAGGAGCAGGAAGAACGGCAGACATTACCATGGGGATGGCACCACTTCTTCTGCCTACCGTACGAACACCACGCGGACGAGCTGGGCGAGGACGGCCATGAGCAGTGGATGGCGCCGCCCGGCGGGGAGTTTCCTCACCGCATGTGGGGCAGCGCCACCATCGAATGGCACGACCGGCGCGGGCTGCGGATGGGCGACCGCGTCGTGCTCGAAGAGCGGGTGACCGACATGAAGCATCGTCAGGGCAGCCGCGGCGGCGACATGGTGATAGTCAACCTGGAGCACCGCTGGTACAGGCTGGCGCCGACCGTGACCTCTGCTGGCTCCGGCCAGCGGGACGACTTGGGTCAGGAGCTCGTGATGACGGAGAACAGGTCACTAGTGTATCGCAAGCAAACGAACTTGATGAGCGACGATGTGAAGGAATCACCACAGCTGAAGGCGACAGTCACGCACAATGGCGGTACGTGGGACTCTTCCATCTTGATGCACGCATTCATTCCAGTCATGAAGCTGATCGCCGCCTCGGCTGTGCAGTGACGTATCCCGGCCAAGCCGAGTGGAGTGATGCTGTACGTCCCGACTCGGTACTCCTATTCCGCTTCTCGGCGCTTACTTACAACAGCCACAAGGTAAGAGCGCCTTTCTCAACAAGTTGTCGGCTTCCACAGTGAGTGCGACACTTCATTTGTGGTCTAGATACACTATGATCACCGCTATGCGGCGGACAAGGAAGGGTACAGAGGAGTGCTCGTGCACGGTCCCCTCACAGCGACCATGCTCCTGGACTCCTTCCGTCATGCACAGCCGCATGCTCGGTACGACTGCCCAGCTCCCCCGCAAAGGTAGTTGAGTGGTTCTGACAATCGGGTGATGGTGGTGTGGCATTGTGGTTAGTCCTCTTTCGTTTCATTACCGGGCAGTTAGACCTCTCGTGGTGGACGAGCTTATCCACTTAGTACGCCTTTCCTTCTCTCTTTTGATCTAGCGTTCTTTGAAATCAGCATTCCGTACATTCTTTTATCACGGCCTAATGATCCACGCACGTATAGGAGGGAGCCGTGATCAAGCGTGCTTGCGCTGCTAACACACGGCGCGCCGTTACTACCGCCAGTGAAGCAGCAGTGTGGGCTCGAGACGCTGCGTCAGGCCGGCTAGCCATGTGGGGTCTTGTCCGCTTCTGATAACGTTGGGAAAATTCTCCTTTGGAGAAATTTCCGGCTCTGCGGGGGGGCGATATATGATTGGCGGCCGATCGGAGGAACTCCGACGCTTACGCGAATGCGCACTGGCCCGCACTCGTTGCCTGAGCCGCAGCCCACAAGCTGGGAGAGCTGCGTACCCAACCCCATACGTGCGGGCGAGTGTCGTCTCGTCCCTAGGTGTGGCAGGTGCGGGTCCTGCTGTGCCATTCACTTGACTCTGGCCCTTATCTTGGGTGGGCGTTTACAACACACACCCAAAGAGCTATCTTGCTATATTCCCCAATCCCTGCAGCACTACAGGCCCACTCCATACGGAACCCAGGGTCGCCCGCAGAGCTCGTGTGTGAGCGACAACGCACCACCTCGTATCACTTCCTCGTCAGCCAACCCACATCGACCTTCCCGTGTGCGCAGGCCAGCAGGAAGATCACTAGACACTAGACAGACTCAACTCTTTCCTCACCAACTATCCACAGTCACTCACAGTAGTGTAGAAGAAGAAGAAGAAGATGAGAGGGAGAGGACCGAGTTACATGCAGTTCCTGAAGGTGCTGCTATTCGCCGTGGTACTCGTGTGGGGTGTCAGCCTGTTCCTCACGCACCACAAGCGCATCGCCGGAATCACCGCCGGCGACGTGCATGACGGCCCGCAGCCAACGACCGGCGTCAACGTGGGTGGATTCTCCCTTCTCGACCTTTCCTCCTCTTCTTCGTCTTCACCCTCATCATCATCATCAAGCGTCGCAGCGGTGCAGACACTGCAAGAAGAACTTGACAATGAACGACACGAGCGAATGGAACTGCAACAGCGACTCGACCAGGTACTCACACGACAGCAGGACCTGCAGGGCCAGCTCGACCTGCTGCGACAGCAGATCCCACTTGCTGAAGAACAGAAGGGAATGGAGAAGCCACCAGAGATCGGTTACACCAAGTGGGGCAAGAACTACTACAACACCAAGCGCGGCGCCAACTCTGCAGAGCCCGGACTCGCCGCGGCGCCGGTGGAGGAGGTCGCCGTGGCCAAGGTGAGTGCAGCTGAGGCCAACCACGCGCAACCGCACCTGACGCCGGAGAAGAAGAAGCAGCTGGATGTTGATCGGCCTACGGCGATGACGCGATCTACTCAGCCAATGTCGCTGCGAGAAGTTATGATGAAGTCAGAGGAGGACAAGTGCGTGCTGACCCACGAGCTGGACCTGAAGAAGAACTTTTGGGCATCCGGCCAAGCCTTCCGTGGATGCTGTCGTGATGGCTCATGTTCGAAGCAGCTTTATGAGGTACATTCTCTCGCTCTTCCCGAAGGATATGAGATGAGAGACTGAATCGACTCTCGTGAACACACATAGCTTCGCGACAATGGTCTGGTCTTGGTGTCACGGTGCTCAGGCTCAGCTAAGCTCAGCGCAGACGGAGTGGAGCACACCATCAACGAGGGAGAGAGCTTTGACATCACTTCCATCTCTGGCTGTATGAGTCCTTACTTGATATGGAACTGAATGTGAAGGACTAAGACGGCACGATAAAAGGGAGCAGGCTTCAGTATGTGGAGTTCTCGTGTGAGGGTGTCACGCGTATGGTTCCTGTGCCGATGAGCAACGAGCTGGTGCACAAGCAGCTCATTGAGAAGCACAAGCGCAACGCAACACAGGTACCTCCTCTACTCTTGTTATTCTCTCTTGCACTGCGCAAAGTTGACAGAAAATGTTTGCACAAATAGAAGTACAATGTTGTGGTGATGATGATCGATGCTGTGTCGCGTGCCCAGTTCATCAGAGGTACACGGCATCACATGATTGATATGGATGGATCTTAGGCAACGAAGTGTGTCTAAGACTCTTTTGTGATTTGTATGACCAGCTCTACCAAAGACGATCAACTACTTGGAAAAGGTGAACGAAGAAGGCAAGTTCAGCGTGTTCGACTTCAAGTTCTTCGGCACACTTGGAGCCTACTCACCTCCCAACCGATATGCCTTCTTCTCTGGTTATCCTTTACCTGATGATCAGGTACCTCCTTCCCTGAATGCGCGTAGCATTGTTCTCTCTCACCATCTCTGCGTATGGTGACAGGCATTCTTTGATGGGAGTCCGTTTCCGATCTCAGAGAAGAAGCTTCGAGTGAATGAGAAACAAGGAGTGTGGATGTGGGACGTCATGGCCGAGAATGGATACATGACATACTCTGCTCGTGACATGTGCTCACGGTACGAGTTGCTCCGAGTGATCATACAACGACTCGTGTCTCACTGACTTGTGAACTTAACTCTAGGAGCGCTGCCTTTGTGTACGACGACTTCGTATCGCAGCCATGGACTCACGTTCACTTCCAGAAGCTCTACTG
>CDEZ01021746.1:0-20884 GCA_000826365.1 Acanthamoeba royreba | reverse complement strand
TTATCGCGCATCAGGTTGGTCATTTGATCGAGAGTATCAGCCGGAATGGTACGATTGGGTTCCTCCACCACCAGCGGGAAAGTGACCGAAGTGTTAGAACCCACTCTATCCCTGAACTCGGGAACGTTCATCGAGAGAGCTTGCGTGATGACCAAGGTGATGACTTGTGGCTGCGTAGGATAGACGAGCAGGATCTCTTCATCGGGCAGAGTGGCGTTTGGGTTGAGCTGCAAGATCCTCCCATCGTTCCACTTCCTGATCTTGTTGAGGAAGATGTCTGCGACCGTCTGCCAGTCGAGCAGCAGCGTTTCTGGTGCACTGCTCAGTTCGGGGATGTTGTAGGCGAATACATACGCGTAAGTCACCACGGGGATGAGCTGCGTATCGGGAATCCGAGCCTGCTGCGCGGGTGTAAGGCCGCTCCCCGAGGAACCAAAGTCAACGGATCCCTCGGTGAGTTGCTGGATGGCATCAAGTGAGCTGGTGAGGTAGTATTTGAGCTTGAATCCCGACGTCTCGTAGTCCGTCGCCCACGACTGATAAGTGGGCATCGGCGGGCCCGTCCCCACAAGGAAGGCTGTGGTGAGGGCCTGTTGGCCAGCGCACGTAATGTTTGAGAGACTGTCGAGCATCTTTCGTCGTATGATCGACGACAATGGTGCGAATCCGCGAGAAGCGATCACATCCACTGCAGGATCGTTGATCTGCGTCCACGAAACGAAAGTCAGCAGCTCCTTCACCTGCGCACAGTCTGCCGATTGTCGATCGGTCTGCACGGCCATCGACACCATCGCCGCCAGCGGCCAACTGCCGCCGCTGCCGTTATTCACCAGCGAGAGAGTCCAAGCAAGCGGGTACTTGCTCTGGTGGGTAGCAGAACCATCATGGCCCACCATGTTCATCGCTGAAGTCACGGTTGCCGTGGAGGCGACCACTTTGTCACCACTGGCGTTGCGGAAGGCGATCGGGGCAAGCGTGCTGTTCAGCAATTCCGCCTGCATGATCATCACCAGCGACGTCTCCCACTCGGGCGATGACGTGCGCGCCTCTTTCTTGGCTGCCATCGTGCAGGCCATCTTCACTCGACCCTCATTCACCGGTGTCAGCGCGTTCAGTCCGATCGAGTCGTCCATCAGATCCGCAGCCACAGTGGAATCGTCGGCGATGAGAGCGAGGAAGTGGCGCAGAACGTCGCCCTGACCTTTGAGGTCATCACACAGCACCAGCGTGATGTTGGTCCCCGTCGGGAACGTGATGAGCGGGTTGAGCGTGGCCAGTCGCGCGTCGTCCCATCGGAAGAGGTCGCCCGTGATGAAGATGCTCCGCATGGTGTCGGCATCGAGAGTGAGCATGTTGGACGGCACCGTGGCCGACGAGTTGGCGAACAGCGACGCTTTGACTCCGAACGTCACCGCCGTCCCGAACATTGGAATGCAGTGGATCGCGATCGACGTGCCCTCGGTCAGGTTGGACTGTCCCGTCGCCGACGTCGCCACGAAGGCCGAGTACCCGACGTCCATCGCCATGAGTGCCGCGGCCACCGTCGGCTCAGGCGAGTAGGCAAAGGGTACATTGTCCCGCACATAGGAGTACGCCCGGAACAGCTTGTACCACACGTCGAGTCCCCACGACTCGCCCGAGCCCTGCACCGAGAGGGCGTGGGCACCAGGTAGGGGCACCACAACCACCTCCATAAGCAGCACCAGGCATACAAGGACGAAGATGAAGTGGCTCCATCGAGAATATAAAGATGATGACGAGGATGATCTTGAAGATGACGAAGATGGAGATGAAGAGGAGGAGGAAGATGAAGAAGAGGGAAATTTACAGAAGAAGATGGAAGATGGAGAAGATGGATAGAGGGCAGAAGATGGTGGGCCGACCTCACTGCAGCTGTTATGGGCGTACCGCAGAGCACCCCTACCCCGGGCACTCCGATCCATATCTTCTTTTTTCTATTATTTGTTTAAGATCCCTCGACTGTGTTGGTGTTGATGGGAGAGACGGTCTAGTAGAGACTAGACGGAGCTTGGGCCCTGGTACTGAAGAAGAAGAATAGCAGGAGATGAGATGGATGGCGTGGACGACCACAGACAGGAAACCACAACCTTTTCCTCCCAGGAGGGACCACTGGCAGGAATGGACCCGCTTTTCGCTTTTCTCTCTTTTCTCTGCCTGGTTTCGTTCTTTGGTGAGATTTACACACCGAGGACACATACCAACACCGGCGGACCTAAAAACATACGGCAGAGTGACGAGATCTGGTCCAGATCAACGCCCGAAATAGACCATGTCGACAGAAACGGGCTATCGACCAATGGGCGCTTTCGGATGGTTTCTGGTAGCTCTGTGTCCAGTGTGATGAGGTAATGATTGATCATGCCAAGTATGTAAAGAATGTTAGTTAGGCATACAGATTCCTGGCACCGTGCGGCAAAATTTCCCAGTGTTCGCCGTGTTTGTATTACACTCCCTTCGGCCGTTGTGTGCAATCATCCTATCTGACCTCCAGCAGTACAAAACAAGAGAGACGCCTTACACCTCAACATGGCTCGCCACCTCGCGCTCGTCACCCTCGTGGCTCTGATAGCCGTTCTCGCCATGCGTCCCACTGCCGCCGTCCTGTTTGACGACCACTGCGAGGACTCAGCATTCGACCCGGCCATGACTTCGTTCGTGACGTGGGTCAGGCAGCGCGGCCTCTTCTCCTCTTCGTTCTCGCTCTTCCGCCAGTGGACGCGCAACGCCAACCTCACGTCCAACGCCGTCCTCCAGGACCTCGCCGATCGCTTGATCGCACTCAACGACGACTACAAGTCGGTGGACCCTAATTTTGCCGGCTGGACGATCACGCGCTCGTCGGGCGTCATCATCATCGACACCAACTCGGCACCCAACAGCGTCAACCCGCCCATCGAGAACCACAACACGCGCTATGAGTTCGCCAAGGCCATTCAGTGCCGCGACCACGGCGCGCCCATCGTCTTCGAGAAGTACTTCGTACCGCGTCTCGGTCGTAACGCGCAGTTCTTCGCCAAGGCCCTCCAGACCGGCATTGACGGCACCTGGTTCGTCTTCCGCATCAACTTCTTCCTCCCGGCCTGAAAAAGTTCAGGTTGGTAGCAATGAGGCGAGTCCCTTGTTTTGCTCTCCTCATCACCGTAGGGCCTCCCTCGTGTAATCACAGTTTTCGTGTCAACCAACCATTAGTTGGCGTTTAGAGTCGATCCTTTCCTTCCCAACCGCTGCAGCGCAGGGACGAGTCAGGTACTAGCTAACGGGGGTATTTATGGTTGTGGAGCATTGCACGCCAGCGGCTGAAGGGAAAAGGGTGACCACGCACTCGAGGGTGCGTGGAAGATGGGAGAGTACGCGCGCTGCCGGCCATGTTGTCCCTGACATTGATAGGTTCGATGGTGGTGGTGGAAACAAGGTTTACGCGACGTAGCTGTACATGTCCTTCTGTCCTTCGACGCGTTCGAGGTACTCCTTCTCAATGAGGATGTCTATGCACTTCTTGATTACGGCCACGCGCGGCTTGAACCTCGTCTGCAGCTGAGCGATCACCTCAGACATGAGCGCTCCGTGCTGTGAACGCTTGCGCATCTTCATGATACGCACGATGGCGGCCTGTTGTACAACAAGGAAAGGAAAGTTAAGTCACGTTCCGCGACCGTGGAACGAAAGGTGATAGCGTCAGTACCTGAATCTGCAGTTTACGGTCCTCTTCAACGGCCTTGTGAGTCTCCTCGTTCTCCTCGTCCTTCTCCCTCCTCATGGGGATGTTGATGTTCACCTTCTGCTTCTTGCTCCTGAAGTTTTCGTTGATGGTGAATGTGGCATCCTTCTCGATCTTGGGCACTTCCTCCTCAGGAGGAGGAGCGGGGTCCATCTTCACCACCTTCGTCTTGACGAGAGTCTGCGCAGCAGGCAAACACGAAAACAATCAGAGCCGGATTTTAAAATCAAAACGAAGAAGGGCAAAGGGTACCGCAAGTGTGTTGACAAGAGTGCTCTGTGTGAGCTGAGTGGCAATCTGCAGATCCTCAGTGCTCATCTTGTCGTTCGTGTTGAACTGGAGCAGGATACCCATCTGGTAGGTCGATGTGACGAACGAGTACTTCTTACCATAGCGAGCCCTGAGTTCGCCCTTGGAGAGCTGGTGAAGCCAGTTCAGCTTTCTTCCCGAGTGCTGCTGCTGATAGAACTTCACGAAGAGCTGCTCGCATGCCAGCAGATCCTTGGGGATGGTGAAGTTGGTTGAGGGAGGCTGCAGCGGCCAAGAACCGGTCGCGAGCACGAGCACGTTGAAATCCACTGCGGTGGACAACGTCAGTTAAAGTTCCTCGCTGCGCTTCAAAAATCAAAGCAGGAAAGCTTACATCCGACGGATGAGGTCTGATTCGAATCCTCGAGATAGTTCTTGAACCGCTCAAGAAGATCTCTGCTGGTCGACATATCAGTGAACATACGCTGCAGCTTCGAGGTGTACTCATAACCGCAAGCAGACTGAACGAAAAATAAAGCTTTAGCACAAACAAGAATCACCAAAATTGAGAGGGGAGGCAAAGGCACCTTCAGTTTACCGATCATCGTGCCTTCAAGGTCCTCCGACGCCGATGTGCCGTGGATAAGACGCTTAGCCAAGTTCTTCGAATAGAAGGTCTGGAAGACGTCCTTATCTTCGATGTACTTGAATACCGTCATCTGTAAAGATTGAAGGGTCAGTTAATACGCGTTGTGTTTTTAAGCCGATCAGGAGGCGAATCAACTTACCACGTCGGTCAAAAGCTGCTCCATCTCCTGTTCCTCGGGGTTCTTGGCGCTCTTCTTGAGAAGGCCATCTACGAACCTGGCAAGCAGCTCAGGAGACTTGGAAGCCGACTTGGCAACCTTGCAAACAGCGTTTTCGTTGATGAAGCTACGGCAAGCCTTGTCAAGCGAAGCGACGAAGCCCGGGTCGTTACGGAACGATCCTACGACAAGAGCATTGTACTGCTTGTACACCTTGAGAATCGTCTCGACATACTCCTGAGGATCCTTGATGGCTGTCTTCACAGCGGTCTGGATGGCCTGCTTGCCCACCTGAGTCACATGCTTTTCGAAGGTGGTCTTCAACGGATCGAGGGCTCGATTGATGCGCGACAGCAGCTTGTACATGCGCGTCAAGTCTACGCACCGGTCAGGTCAGTTAGCTGCAGTCAGTCCAGCCGATCTCATACAACGACAGCAGAGATTGCCGTACCATCGATCTTATCGTTGGAGAGCATATTCTGGAAGTCAGCGCGAATGGTGTCGAGGTGCTTCTCGATGAGTACGCGGTCGCACTTCTGAATAAGCTCAGTCTCGGTAGTCGGGCTGAGGTACTGCTGCACCCTCCTCGTTTCCTCCTCGAGACGAGTCTCGACCTTCTTCATGTACTCGGCAACGCTGTTGGTGGCAATGAAGTGGGTAGATTCAGCTGTGTAGTAGACCTCGGTGGCCACCAAGAAGTCATCTTCGAAGAACTGACGGTAAATCTCGAGCGTAGTCTCCTTGGGTTTCTCCTTGTTCAGACCGAGCTTGACTGTAGTTTATCGCGATTAGTACATTCGTTTAGTGCGCACATGATGCCGCTTGGCTGCAAGCGAAGAGTTCACGTACTGTAGCCTTGAATGACGGTGCCCACCAAGTGTGTGTTGATTTGTTCGCCGTTCCTCTCCTTCTCGATAAGTGCAAGCAGAGAGTTGATAAGCCTGCTCTTCTGTGCGTGGAACATGTGGTCGCGCCATATCACCAGAGAGAGCTGCACGCACAAGCAACAACGCACAAAGTGAGTCACTGACCTAAATCCTCGATCTTTCACGATGTTGCGTGGGGAGGGGGCGAGCATACCGTATAAATGTCGTACACCTCCTTCTTGCCGTCATCAGCCTCCCTCTTGATCCAGTGACGATTCTGATGGGGAATGCAAAAATGATCCACGAATTATTTCAATTTCTGTGCTGCCCCGCACGTGGGGACAAAAGATGGCCATTTTCGCGTACGAGGTAGTCGAAGATGTTGTTGATGTACTTCATGGCCGTGGTGAACCGCTCCCACTCCTTGCTGTAGTACATGAGAAGGTCATCGTCCATCTTGCCCTCGGCCTGCTTGCACAGCTTCTTCATGTGGTTCTTCAGGAATTCGCTCAATCGGTTGTACAGCTCCTCGCCAACAAAATTGGCCCCCGTGATGCCTCCCGGCTTTCGGCCAGGCGAGGGTCGTGATGTCGTGCAGTAGTTGTATACATTTCTGCGCATAATTAGGCAGGCGTGTAGACCATTAGAGACGCATGCATCATACGCCATAAAAAAATAATTCAAAAATAAAAAATGCGCTACACGAAAGACCCTCACATGGACATTAAAGATAATTAATTAATGCAACGTGCAATTATTCTACAGCATTGTCATCCCATTACTGCCCAGGTGCGGCAGTAATGGGATTGCAAGACAATCACTGCCTTCTAAAAAATAATGGGTTTTTAAAAAAAAGATGCTGGGGATGGCGGCACGTACGAGTAGAGCTCCATCCACCTCTTCCTCGGGAAGCCGGCATTAAGGTTGGTCACCAGGGACGTGATGCCGTCCTCGAGATCGGGCCAGATCTCATCGAGCGAGACCCTCTTCGATGCAACGTGTGCCATCTGTGGCAAAGCGAAAAAATAAAATGAGAAAACGAAAAATGATGATGGTCACCAAGTGCTGTTGTAGCACAAATCAAAAAAAATGTAATCCCTAAATCACAGTCAAAAACAATTCACCCAATTCACAAGAGAAAACAATGATGGGAGCATGTGCTCACATGGAGGGGAAAGTCAGAGAAAGAGAGGCGACCCCATGTACCTATGCAATTGATGAGTGTGTTAAGAAAAGATGGATGGAAGAAAAGCAAAAATTAACGAGTGCTGCCCCCTTTGAAAATACAAGGGAGGTAGATGGAGATATGTGCAGAGAGAAAGGGGACACAGGCCAACTGTGATTTTTCTGATTAGTTTCGGATGAAGCGAGACCTCGTTTCCAGCCTTTTCAGCAATGGCAGTTTCAGCCAAAATTTTTGGCACAGCCTCATTGGACTAGGCCAGAAATTCATTTCCCTTCATTTTCTTTGAGGAGTTTCGGAGAAGAAAAAGGAAAATCGCTTTTTCATTTTCTTTCTTTACATGCCGCACGAACCAAAAGGTGATGATCAAGAGGAGGAACGGTCCTTCTCTTTGCCACCGCGTCTGCGCTTCTCCCGGCTCTCTCGCCTGCTTCCGCTCTTCTCGCTTCGCTTTTGCTTCTTGCGTTTGTTTCCATCCCGTCGCCGTCTCCGTTCCTCTTCGTAGTCATCATCCTCACTCTCGCTCTCATCCTCGGAATCTGACGCCACGATGGTCTCGATGACGAATGGATCGGGTTTCTCGCCCATGTCTCCATACTTGCCCCTACACTCACAGATTGAGTAATGTACACCATCAAGCGTTCGTTTCATTTGGTGGTACCTGACACGGTCAAAGAAGTGATGTTGAAGCGCATCGCGGGCGGTGATGCGTTGATCAGGCTCATATTCAAGCAGCTGATGTATCAGGTCCAGGAAGTCAGGGTGTGCAGCAAGGATATCGGACAACGGGCGCATCCTATCGACATAGCGTGTTCCATGTTTAACCCGTTCTCTGGCCAGCTCGGGCCACCGCAACTTGGTGCCGCTGAAGAACTTCTGCGCCTTCCTTCGGCTGATGAAATGCTTTAGAAACTCCAGTTGGCAGTACCAAACAAGAGGGACGAAGGTACTCAGCGCCAGAAGCCATCCTCGCAGGAATGGGCCCAAATACTCGTTCCATCATCGCAAGGTGTTCGAGATTGTCGTGAGTAACGAACAGAGCGTCACCGGTAAGGAGCTCGACCAAAATACATCCAATGCTCCATATATCGGCGGGATAGGTCCAACCCAAGCCTGGCTCAGAGCGCGAGAGACGGTCATATTAAATGCTCTTAAGAGCACGGAAAAGATACAACTGAGCGTACCTAGGATCACTTCGGGTGCCCTGTAGTGCCGAGTGGAAATGACTCGCGTGTGGTGATGACTGTCGAAGGTGGCACTGCCAAAATCTATCACCTTAATTGCAGTGTTGCGTGGAACCCGCTTCAATCGCAAGGGCTCGCGGGGAGAACGAGAGGAAGATCGTGATCGCGAACGTGATCGCCGACTGGCTTCAGCATCCGTAATAGGCACCTGAGGACATAAGCGCAGAGAGGGCGTTTGGTGAGATTGCTCATGAACCAGTTGAGCGATCTTATGTCTATGACTTGTACCTCTTCCCACTCAGAGTTGACTAGCAGAATGTTCTCAGGTTTGAGATCGGTGTGAATAAGGGTGAGGTCGTGCATGACTGTGAACGGATCTTAATCAGCTATTTCTAGTCAGCCCCAATAAGAGGTAGAACGTACAGGCGATGGCTTTGATGAGTTGATAACCTAAATCTGCAACGTGATCAATCGAAAAGCCCTTTTGGAGTGATAGCGGTACGAAACGTGAGCCAGCGAAGACCAAGCTAGCTCAAGATTTATGGCTGTACCTGGTAATGGTTCTGTTTGATGAAATCATAGAGCGAGAGACCAAATCGCTCGAAGGACATGACTACATGGTTCCTGTGCTCGAACCAGTCTAGTAATGCGATGCACATACTGCAGAAAATTGCATGAGCATCGTAGCAAGCCATAAAAACGTGCACACATGTTAAGCGTACTCTTTGCCCTCACACCCATACTTCTGGAGTTTCTCGAGAATGTCGATTTCAATCATCGCAGCGTCTTTATACTTTTCCACCGCTCTCACGACCTAAGTTGCACATTAGGATGACGGCAATGGCAAACGCCAAGAGCGTTGAGAATACCTTGAGAGCTACGTTCTTTCCTATTTTACTGTCCCAGCAATCAAGGACCTTGCCGAATGTACCTGTAATAAAGTCACGTCAACCTTGATGGCACCCTCAAGAAGAAATGCTGTTCATTCTCACAAAAAAATCGTACCTTCGCCAAGAATCCTCCTCACCGTATCTACAAGATGGATGAAAATGAGAACGAATACAACGCCTAGGACTCACAAATACGTACATCGCGAGGTAAGGCTTTGGCCCGGAGCAATCTTGATGTGTCCATCCCGGTCATCCAAAGAATTGGAGCGGCTGAATGAGCACCCAGTTAGTTGATATACTGAGGAACAATTGAAAATCTGACAAAATCGTACGGTGGCGATGAGCTGGATCGGGATCGCGACTTGGAAGATACGCTTCGAGCGGATGAGACTGATGGCGAACCCTACATGATACACTTTAGTATGAAGGTAATCACAGAGGGCATTCGTTTTTGTTAGCTAACCTTTCGCTTATATCCCTCTTCCCGTCCACGTCGTCTTGAAGGAGACGGTGTGCGGCTCCGCTGGCGGCGCCTCTCGTGTGCATCATATCTAGAATCGTAACGCCCATGCCTATCCCTGCCTGATCGGTAGTGTCTCCTTCCGTACGACGATCGGCGGTCATCGTGTCTGTATGTACGTTAAGTCATGTGTTATCTCTATACACGTGCCTTATCGTCACGATAGTGGAAGCAAATTCTCATCAAACGTACCTGGCGGGGCTGCGCCGATAATACCCATCCCTCCTGTTACGGCTATCCCTTCTCTCTCGGCTTCTTCGCCTGTCGCGCTCACGTTCTCTCGAGCTCCTCCTCTCTCGTTCTCGCGGGCTGCGCCCTGACTCCCGTCCAGCAAACCGATCTCTCTCCCGCTCCCGATCTCGCTGGTGCTCGTACCGGTCGTCCCCTCTCCTCTCGTCTCGACTCCCGCGGGGTCTCTCCCTTTCTCTCTCCCGCTCTCGATCGCGCGCGCCATAGTGATGTTCTCCTCCGTTACTGCGGTGTGGCGATCCCTCACGGCCGTTCCCATTCAATCGATGCAGCGGCTGGTAGGCTGATGACGAAGAAGAAGACAAGTCGCGCGGATCTCGCCCCCCACTGTTTGATGACGAGAAATGTGATGATTGTGATGATGATGCCATGGATGGATCGGCGCGACGAGAGTAGGCCTTGATCTCGCGCTGTTGGTGATCTCTCTGGTCATCGCCCCCTTGATGATTGTGGCTGCGGGATAATTGCGAATTGCGATGATAATCGCGATCGCGCGTCGATGGTCCCAACGAGGAATGAGAGTCGTAGGACTTCTCCAAATGTCTTGCCCGGGGCGACAGCTCCCCCCTCGATGTGGATGAGGATGACGAAGAAGTCAATGAGGTCATCGATGACGAGGAGGACCTGCCCGCTGCGCCATTATTATTACTGTTGTTATTATTATCAAATTTCCGTTTTTGTAGAACGGACGATGACGTAGAGGTGGCGGCGCCCCATATGGGGATGTTCGACCATTGCATGTGTTTTTTGGTTTTTAATTAAAAAATTAATCTTGAAATGGGTTTAAATAACTAACTCGGTATGGAGGGGGGTAGGCCGATCAGAGTGGCCGCGTAGTCCTGTGTGTGTGAAGAAGATGACTGGATCACAGCGAGCGAAAGAGGCCTTCTGCCTCCACAGGAAGGGGGCGGCTACAATCGAGATGTAATTATATTAAAATTAAGAAGTTTTGGCCCCAAACAATTTTTTGTTATTTTTTTGACTTCTCCTGGAAAAAGATTTTCCCAAAAGATTTCTTCTTTCCTTCCAACAAAGTAAGAGGAAAAGCTTGGCAATCAGAGCTGGAAGGAGAAGAGAACAACAGATCTCTTCCTCTTGTTAACAAAACAGGCAGATGTGAAATAAGACATAAAGGAGGAACCCTATGTTGGTGAGTACTACAAATGGGTAATTGCACCAAAGAGATCGCAGCCGCTTGTTACCCGGTCAATGCACTGGAATCGAACAAGAGGACGGTGGTCAGGTCCGCAGGGATGAGTATGGGGAAAGAAAGTGAAAAGCGTACATTGACAGATTCGGTGGAAGGTGTCTTGGAGCTCATCAAAGTCGTGATTCATCTCGAACGCTTCGAGAGCACAAGTTAGCCCCTCATCGTCCTTGATGATGAGATCCTTGAGGAGGCTCTTCTCGTGCTGCGTGATTCGCTGCGCCTTGAACAACATAGCCACAAGCAAAAGGAGCTTGGCCATAGGCGATCGCGGAGGCTTGCCCGATGCAAAAACTACAAGTCGTATGACGTCAGTTTCTTCACCAACGAAGCCATCAAGGGCAAGACATACCTTGCTTCAGAGACTGCTCCACAGCTTCGCTCAGTTGGGAGGACGACGAAACAACGCCAGAGGCGAGCGGCGCAGAAGGCACAGCGGAAACCGTCGGGCGGTAAGGCGAGACAGGGGTAGTTGTAGGCCTTTGATCTTCCAGGGAGGGAATGACGTAGGAGGAAGCAGAAATGGGCGCGCTGGCGAATGGCGATGGGATGCCGTAGCTGATAGTTGATCGGGCGGCGGAGCGGTCAGGCGATGCTCCCATGGTCGGCATGCCGAAGTAGGGCGAAGGAGGCTGCTGGATCGCTGCGGGCTTGTCCTCCTCCGCAGCCTTTTTGGGCATGCTTGCTGGCGAGACTTGCTTGCCAAAGGAGAACGACGCGCCGCCTGCCGCGTTGAAGAGGGACGAAAGAGAGGGCGAAGCGAAAACCGAGCTGAGAGTCGTAGCAGTGATGGGAACACCGCCACCAAAGAGCGCTGAGACATCAGTTGGTGCAGAAGCAGCAGGGGTGGCGAACGCGCCGAAGCTGCTGGTGGTAGCAAAGGAGGAGAGAGAAGCTGGCTGGTGCTGCTGCGTCAGCAGCGAAGCTACAGAGACCGCTGAACCGGAGCTTCCGAAAGTTGGGAAGGACGACGTTGAAGGTATCTGTTGAACGTGTACGGCGGACGGTTTCTTCTGTGTGCAGTCAAAACCATTAAGGCTATAAACCGAGTGGTGGGGATGGTGCAGGGTCGTACAACTTTCAGGCTGCGCGCTCTTCCAGGTGTACCGTTAAGGCCGCCTCCGGATCCCCACGCGGTGTAGGCATCGGTTTCATAATGTTCATCGTCAACTGAGCAAGGGAATGGAAAAGATGTTAATAACAGGTGTCCTGATAAGTGATATATATAACAGGCCCACACGCGGCCAGACGGAAGGGGTCGTTCGTAGAGCACGTACCAGGATGGAATGAACCGGTAAGGAGCTGACGACCGGGATTATCGGTGAGCCACATCAGAGGGCCCATTCGGGTGGTATCATTGAGCACGGCGTCAATACCCGAAACGAAGATGTGCGAAACCGGTCCACGCTTGTCAGCGGCCTGGGTGAGCGTAAAGAGATGAGCATGGATGCAGGTACCTGACCTTTGCCCTGCACGCAACAACGGGTACCTTATTCTTCCTGATAGTGGAGAAAAAGGCGGCTTTGTCCTGACGGTTGAGCATGGACATGATGCCCATGGTGAACCAGTCGGGACCCCACGGGAGGCTGACCTCGCTGTAATCGCTCTCCTCCTTCTCCACTGTTGGTTCACTGTCGTCCTCAGCAGCTCCCTTACGCGAACGACCTCGACGCTTAGGCGTGATGCCCTCCTTGGTCGGACTTGCTTCGGCCTTGGCCTTCGCCCTGCCAAAACGAGAGAGAGAGAGAGGACTTGCGGTGAGCAAAATGCGGGTCGAGAACCTCCGCGGAGAGATGACAAAAGTAATGGACACGACGTACTTGGCCGCATTCCTGTCCATGATCAGGAGTTTAGCAAGACCGCGGACGCTCTTAAGAGGTTTCTTGAAGAGGAAGGGATCTACTCGGCTGCGATCAAATCCAGGCACAGCTACGGCGAACCCTCTAAACGTACGGACGACGAGATCAACAACACAAAGTCAGCATGAGCATGGACGTGTTTGAACTTGAATCTGGGTGCCCAATCCGACGTACCTCTTGGCGTACTTCTGGAGACGGGATTCGTAAGTGAGGGAACGGCGCGAAAGATCCACCAGGTTGTAACGCTTGTTGATGGCCCTACGAGCTCGCGGAAGCGCCCATACCCGTTGTCCATCTGTGAGTCGTCAACGCGTTGAGAAGGTTTGTCAGAAGGGACAACAAGGAGGATTTCAGGCGACAGACGAATTACCGAATCCGACAGTACACGAGTCGATATCGAATCCCATAAGGACCTCGGCAGGACTCTTGTAAAGACGCATGATGATCTGAATATGGCGATAGGGATAGGAGTTGATGATGGTGATGGCGTTCTTGGTACGGATGATGTCGCCCTTGCCGTTGGTGTTTCGTTGCACCGTGTCGAAGATGTGGCGCAGCTGCTCGCGGGCTCGATTCTCATCGGTATCATAGAGGAACATATCAATATCGTTGCCCTTGTGCACGTTGGGATAATCAGGATCGAGGCATGACAGCACACTACAACGTTAAGTTAACTCGTAGTTAGAGAAAGACTTGAACGTGATAAACAAACACCAAGAAAAGGGCGCAACCTGCCGCCAGCAATGAAGATACCAGACCAGTTCAGTCCTTCGAACTGTCCCTGGGTGAAGTCCCGCCAGTTTTGCCACCACCTGTTGTTGTGTTTCCGTTAGTCAGGTATCTGATGATTCGTACCAGTAGTTGGGACGGGTAAGAAAGAGTACCGCTGCTCATCGACCGCAGAGTATTGGCCATCCAACGAAACGAGATTGGGCCGTTTCTGAGCAAGTATCTTGGGGATAGACTTCTCCTTGGGGTCGGTCTCATTTTGGAACCTGAAAGTATCCCGATGACGGAACACGTCGAGGAGGTTGAGACACAGATCCTGCAGAACTGAGCTGTTGCGGTCCTGTGCGAACAGCTCGCGATAGCGGTCTTCTTGGCGCTTCATTTCGTTTTGTTCAGGCCTAATATATCCATCATCATGCAGAGGATTCACATTATTCTCCATCACATCATCACTACAACAACAATATCACTGTACGTACGTAATAAGCTGTGCGTAGTCGGTGTAGAGACTGCCAACTGTCACATCGCCGCTATCCTCGTTCTCAGACTCGACAAACAAGGTCTCCTCCTCCTCCTCGATGTCTTTTGACGGCCGTGGCACGGGCAGGCCAAACCCGAACGCTGCCTTGGGCTTGGGCGACTTGGATCGAGACGAGGAGGACTTCTTGGAAGCCTTCACGGGCGCTCTCTGAATTTCTCCCTTCCTGGGGGCCGCAGCAGGTTTCTTGGGAGCCTTGCTGCGCTTAGGCGCACTGATCTCTAGATCCTCGTTCTCATCTTCTTCGTCGTAGTCCTCGCTTTCTGCTTTCTTCTTCTTTGCAGCGGGTTTCTTTGCAGCCATCTTCTTCCGGGGAGACTTGGGCAGTTTCATCTTGGCCTTGTTGATCTTCTTCAAGGGGGCTTTCTTTCCAACTGCAGCCTTTTTTGCCACCATCGGGAAAGTCGCCTCGCCCGATGGTACTGTCACCAACTCGAGCATTGTCTCGGGAGGCAAGCCGTAGGAGTTGAGCATGCGATTGTCCTCCATGTAGGACCCCGCATACATCAATCTCTGCGCGATGGTCAGGGAAAGCGATATCCCTACATCAGCAACGAAACAGACACGCTGCGCGAGAGAGAGACTTACCTGGTCGGGAGCGACTCCTAGGCCTAGGATATTCCTCTTGACGTCACCAACCGTATCCGTGCCATTCATTTCTAGCTGCGTCATCGCGCCATCGCGGCGCACGCGGAGTACGAGCTTCGCGCTGGGGGGTTTTGTTGCGGCGGGAAAGTCAGGACGCAACCTAAGCACCAAGTGCACGGTGGATCCATTCAGAATGTTATAATCTGAGAGCGATCTCGTCTCCTCAAGTTGTTTGCCGGCGAATATTAATCTCTGCATGTACGGACACGCCGTAAGCGTGTTAGCATACATTCACCGACAATTTACATAATACTAGCACGAGAGCGCATTCTTCTTTGTAGTTACCTGTTGGGCCTTGGGAATGTGTTCTTTGGCCTCTATGGCAGCTTGCATAGCTTCAACAGAGCTCTCGGGGTTGAGCGCGAGCGTGATTGTCTTTCCTGTCAGGGTTTTTACGTAGATCGTGATGTCGGTTCCTCCTCCTCCTCCGCCAGTCGTGGCCTGCACCGCGGGGGCATTGCTGCCACCGAAACTAAAGCCGCTCGGTTGGGCAGTAGCTGCTGAGGCTCCAAACAGGGAAGCGCCGAATGCTGGAGCCTGTGCTGGGACCGAGCTGCCGAACAGCGAAGGTTGGTTTTGGCTGTGGGAAAATCCGAAAACAGAGCCGAACGGATTACTGGTCGGTGTAGCAGTGGACACGGCGGGTGCCTCGGCTGCTGAGGGAGTAGACACGAGCGGACCATTGTATTCGGGATCCTGGCAAACATCACAACACGGCCGACGTCGTGAGGATAAAGATATGATCGATGACGCCGCTAACGTATGAGGAGGGGCCTTACCGTGGACTTGAGCCTGAACTCGACAAGATACTCCATGTGCTGCTGCTCAAGGTCGTAGATGACGTACTCGTCGTCCTTGAACGCCGAAGGTCGGCCATGACGCGAGCTCACGCCTTGTACCGAGTTGTACCCCTCAGGTGGCTCAGCTGACGAACAAGAGAAAGTAAGAATGCGTGTCCAGCCCGATGTGCATGGGGAAAGGAGGAGGGATTGCGGGGGGTCAATGACGTACTCAGGTGGGAAGTTATCTCGTAGAGTTCATAGATATTACCCAGAGCGACTCTATTTAGGAGCATGAAACGAGTGCCCTTTCGGCCAGCCGAAGTGTACTGCGCCGACGTGCAAGACTCACCTCCAAAGTACAGACCAGCTCCAAGCAGGCCGTAATCTTGACCCCGACACGCAATTACACAATCAGCTTGCTGTTTCACTCATGAGATCTCACACAAGGGATGTGTACCAGTTCGCTTGCCGCCCAGGGCTGTGACGGATTTGGGCATGAGCATTCCACGAGAAAGTAGACCCACCCAATTGGAGATCTTGCTGCCGTGGAACAAGAGCTTCTGGTTGTGCAATTGGGACGTGAATCGGCCCACCTCGACCTGGACAAACGTTTACATTGAGATTGGTCGGCCGATCAGAAACTGTCATTTCAGAATTGGCCACAGGAGGGGAGGTGGTACGGACCTCGCGCTTGAGTGCATACACGTTGAGCACTTCGATGTCGTGCGATTTGACCTGGCTATCGAGCACATGATCCTTGACAGTCCTGAAGTTGCCATCGTCTTTCTCCACATAGGTCACTTGGCATCGCAAGGCTTTGTACTTGTTATCTACGGCGGTACTGTAGCGCACAACAACAACAAAAACTTCTTAGTGACGTAGAAGCAAATCTAAACCCTGAAGAGAGAAGAATAATCTTGGTGATCCTCAGAGACACGCAAAATACTTGTCTACATGCGTGGTATGTCCATTCAGGATAGCAATTAAGGATTATTTCTCATCAAAGGATGTCTCACGAAGTGGAAGAAGGGATAGAGGGGGGAAAAAACAAAGGTTGAGACGAGATCGCGTACCTGCTGAGCACACCTCCGTCGGCCGAGTTGAGCTGCACCATGTCCTTCATGAGCTGCAACAGCTCCCTCTTCTGATCAAAGGCCTCAGGCGTCTTGAGCACGGACTCCATGACAGCCTGCTTGGATCGTCCTATCGGATGCGGCACGACCGTGTAGAAGTCGCTCGACAGCTTCTGGGCCGTGGCTGAGTCGAGCTTTCCGATCTCATACAGGGTCTGAAGCTCATCCAGTATGGCCTCTCCCTTATCCACCTGTGCCAGCGTCAACACGCCCAGAGGCGTTTCGATACCACGCGCTGTGATCTGTGACAAGCAAGCACGGGCGGTTAGTTTGATTTTTCGCAACAGCTCGGTAAGAGGCACAGGGGGCAGGGAACACGAAGGGCGTGCTGCTTTACCTTGGCCGAGACGGTAGCTGTCAAACGGCTTGTGGCCTCCGAGTAGATATAGTCGATGAGTTGCTCAACCATGGGGTGAAGCGAGGACTTCTGGCCCACCGCCGAAGGCTGCAACACCCCTCCGATTACGCTGCTGCTTGTGTCGTCGAAGACCTGAGCGGGCTGGAGGGTTGGTGGCTGGGCGTGCTTGGCGCGCGCTTTCTCGGAACCGATGTTGCCCGAAGCCATGTCCACCTTGCGATAGCCCTTCTTGCCGGTCTTCTCATCGATGATGGACTCGTATCCTGCTTCCACTTGGTCCATCGTGCTGTAATGACGCGTCTCCTTGCGGCCCGAATTGGGGTCCTTCTCCAGATCATCGGTACGACCGTAGTGCGTGAACAGACGGTAGTGCTGCTTGCCCCTATTGTAATCGTAACGATAAATTTGTGGATGAGGAGTATCATCAAAAAAGCGCTTAACTTTAACAACCTACCTTTCCTGTCCGATGTGCAGCTCGATGGAGTAGTACTTATTGTGGTTGGACATCACGTCGGTCCACTGATGTACAAATAGCACCACTGAAATTAGCGCAGTGATTCATGGTGAAGGGAGGACCATGCTGGGCTCAACCTGAAGGATATCACTTCGAGTGATCTCGTAGTCAGCCGGGAAGGAAGGCTCGCCTTTCATTCCATGCTGCCAGGCCTTGACCTTAACAACTGCAGTTCGTAAGGGAAGAAAGAATGTTTAAGTCGGTGACCAAGAAGGAAGATGTTGCTTTCTCAAACATCCGTACACTTGGCCTTCCACCATCCTGGCGGGCGTGCTGCGGCCTTCTTTTCGCTGACCTGGCCACTTGCCGATAGTCTCTCTGCGTGACGATGTCATGATCATCATTAGCGTGATCAGTCGATCCGTGATAAGATCGTTCAGCCATCACAGGCACAGACGTCGGTACCCTTGGTAGGATCGCTCTCGGCGAGTATGTAGGGACGTTCGTCAGCCTTGTGGCCCTGCATGACGCTGTCGCGCACAAAGTTCTCGTTGACGATGAAGATGCCGCGTCGCAACGCACTGATCACCTTCTGCGTCTTGTTTTCCACTTCTTGCGCCGTGGTCACCAAGTGGGTGGTCTGTACACAAGTAAAGCAAAGTTGATCAATATCAATCAGATCGCTATGAATCGTCATCTTTCAAGCCTCTACAAAAAGAGAAACACTCGCGTGTGGAACCATCCATTTGAATGTAATTCCATAAAAGATTATCACATGTGAAAGATGTGCAAAAAATACAAATTAACAAGATGGAATAAAATGATTAAAAAATGGGAAAAGGAAATTTCGAAACACAAATTAGGCGGGAAAAGTACTACCTTGGGAGACACGATGGAACTGGATTCGCCGCCATTTGCCTGGACGAGCTTCTTGAGCTCGGTCTCGTTGACTCCCGAGAAGCTGAAGAGGAGTCCGTCGAAAGCCTTCTGCATTTATCTTCAAAGGACCTTCTTCTTCCTGTCTTCCCTTCAATGTTCCTGCAGCCTAGGCCATGACCAACAACCAATGTCAGGGAAAGAGCCCAAAGGAAAGGATCATCTCTTCCATCTAATGTCCACATTATAAATGTTTTGGTTTTAAAAAATCAAAATCTCTAAACGTCGGGGCTGGGGCCTTGAAGAAAAAAACGCGCGCACCTTGTGCACAGTAACGGATCGAAGCGACTCGATCAAGATGATGTGTGTGGGGACGGTGGGGAGGGGCCGAAGGTACCGCCGGAGGCAGTGTGGTCTGGTGTGTGCGTAATGAAAGCGGGGGACGAATAGAACTGAAGCAGTGAATATTTCTTTTATAAGTGAAATAATTCTTCGAAGGTGATTTCCATCTTAACTCACCTTTTCGCAATTTCAAAAGCTTTGGATTGGTCCCGAATTTTTATATTTCGGTAATGAACAAAGTGTTTCGAAATGGGTTTTATGTTGTGTTTTTGCGTTTCGGAATGAAAGAACGAATTATTACAAGTTTCGACCGTTGACGACGGGCAACGTGAGGAAGTGGACTTGCGCATCGTTGTTGTACGAAAACAGGTCCATCGATGAGGTTGGTTTGTGGTGAGAACGTATTCGCTGCGCGGCAATCATGCCTGTGAAAGTCGAGTAGGCTGAACCGATGAAGTAGTCGGTCAGTGAGCACACAGCCTGTTCAACAGCAAGCAGGCGTCCCATCTGATTGGCACACGCCGCCCAGCGAGTGGCATCGCACCCGAACTGGGTGCCCTTGGGCAGCGCATGGCGGAGGTATTCCGTTTCGTCCGCATCAGCGTTGGTAGCGATGAAGAGCTTCGTGACGCCGTGGCGGATGACCGCTTCACCCAAGCGTTGCACCACTTCATCCAGGGGCGGCTGCCTTTTCACCATATCCTCGCGTCTGATGTGCGCACACATTGTCATCTCGCTGCTGTTCGGCTGTCGGATGCTGGACAGCTCGGAGAGGATATGCCGCGCTTGATTGATGATGAGGGGATGGAACGGCATCACGGGGAACTCTTCCACCGGAACACTCGTCCAATAGGCTGATTTCTTCGACATTGTAAGGGCTGGTGGTGCGTTGTCAGTGTACCTTCCTGTTCCTTTGCCCTCACTATCGCGAATCGGCTGCATTTCGAATCGCTGCACAATAGTGGCGCCGGCGAAGGGACACAAAGTCTCTGCCTTTTCGCATGAGGGTGGCCCTTTGTCGCTGGCGGCAACACTGAGGTCGTTGACATTATTCCTTGCAACGTAGACACGTCTAATCTTGCTGCAGCTTTTCGGTTGCGTGTATCCTCCTCCTGTGGCCACGACCCAATCAGCTCTTCATTAAGCATGCATTCATTCTTCATGTTATCTGAGCAAGGACAGACCGTGCGTTGCGAAGTAGTTATCTAGGGCTACTGGGTCGAAGAGGGAGAGTATAGGCAGGAAGTAGATGCTGGGGGGCAACACGAGCGTGCGGTTTGTGCGGGAAGCGAGCCACATCATCTTAAAGAGGGATATTACCTGTGAGGGACGAATTGCCTCAGTTACATCAGGCTTAGCAACCACCACGCAGTGGAGGTCGTCTAGCACTGGAAACACTATATAGAAAAATCACTGAACCTACCTCGTTCGAGAAACGACCGTACCAGCCGCAGTAGGCCAGCAGTCGCTCTGATCCATCCAGCGATCCATGAATTCTGTCCGGCGAAGGAGCCGGAGTTGCAGATGGACTTAGTGACGGTGTCGGCGAGGGAGAAGGGCTCGCCGGCGCCCATGGCCGGAAGATAGTAATGCTCATGGTCGTGGGCATCTTCCACTGCTCTGTAACAATAGCGTAGGAGGTACATCAACATGTGTGAGAAGCACAAAATGGCAGTACAGCGCGTACCAATAAGCAGGAGTGTGGCACACACGAGCATGATGAGCAGGACGGACAACCCAACCCACGTAAAGAAACCTCGACGTCGGGGTCTCCCTCCTGTATGTCTGGTGGCCGCGTCACTTGCGTGCCAACGGTGCCTGGGCCGCATGCTAGGATAGAGGTGCCATACAAGTTAACTTGCGGGGTACAACTCAGTTTGTGGGCTCTATCGGAGTTATACGATTGGCTGTGTGTCGACAGAAAAGTTCCTGGAAAATATAGGAAAATCATCTTTTCTCGATAGTGGAAAAGAAAAGCTTAGGAAAATAAAAAGACGCAAGAGAAATACCAGACGTAAACGAGATGGCATCAACCGTGGGCATGCAGTGCCATCGGTGCGGCCGGATGGGCCACACGGCAAAGAACTGCTCGCGACCACCGGACTGCTTTCGCTGCGGGCAGCCCCACTACGCGCGTGACTGCCCGTCGGCGCCGCGTCCGGCATGCTACAAGTGCGGCCGCACGACCCACCTCGCGCGGGACTGCCCGACCGGCATCAACTGCTACAAGTGCGGCCAGTCCGGCCACTTTGCCAAAGACTGCACACATCGA